>JBCJKH010051356.1:15250-37102 GCA_039877255.1 Loriculus beryllinus
CTGGGCACCCTGTGCCAGCGCCTCAGCACCCTCACAGGGAAGAGCTTCTGCCTAAGAGCTCAGCTCAATCTCCCCTCGGGCAGGTTAAAGCCATTCCCCTTGGCCTGGCCCTACATCCCTTGTCCAAATCCCCTCTCCAGCTTCCTTGTTTGCCCGTTGAGGCACAGGAAATTGCTCTACTATTTCCTTGGAGCGTTCTGTTCTCCAGGCTCCCTTTCTGTATGATAGTGGTTGTGGTAACTCTGCAATGGTTGGTAAGGAACGGCTGCTGCTCTCCTTGCAGGCTGGCAGCCCTGCCTGGGGAGGGAGTAGGCAGGTTTAAAGAGGGATTTAGCACAGAGATGTCAAGTCTGAACAGCAGCAAACAATTAATAGTGCGTGGGAAATGAGAGGCTTTTTGGTTCTGTTGTTTGTGTGGTCTCCTGGTGCCTGTGTTGCAGAAAGTTGATGGGTTTATAACCTGACTTGGAGCAAAAAAAGCCATGAAGGTGTCTTGGTATTTCTTCCTGAGTAACTCTCCCACCTAGAACTGTTAGGGTTGAGTGAACACAGAGGGATGGCAGGGGTTTATGCAGTTATTCTCCATCTTGTGTTGCTATACAGTGTACCAGATACTTCCCAAGATGCAAAACCAGTCCCTTTCCTAGATAATTTCTGCAGAGAGAGTTCTTCTCTCTGACCCTGTATAGAGATATATTCGCCCTGCTTTCTTTTAAGGTAAGATGATGCAGATGGGTAGCTTAAAGCAGTCTCTGCAGACAGTTTTGCCAGGCAGCAGCTAATAACTGCAATGGGAGATGAGTGTATCAACCCCAAATCACAACTGTTACAGACATGCTCTTTACCAGCCACAGGAAGATGATGAAGGAAGGGAAGAGCCAGTGCTGGAAGTAGTGTGGGGGAAAGGGGTCTTCTGGACCCTGTCTGACTACCCACTAAACCAGTATGTATTGACAGTTGTGCCTCAGTTTCCCAATCTGTAACATGGTACTGTCCTCCTCTGGGAAGCACAGTTCATTGCTTTCAAACCACTTTCCTTACATGGAAACCTGCACAGCCATGGAAGGCAGCATAGGCACATGCAGTTTTCCTGTTCCTTGGTAACAAAACCCCAGAGGAATGATGCAAGCTGCTGTATCTGCATTGAACTTGGTGTCGTTGTCTTCAGTGATGCTTGTTCTGCAACAGTGTGATTTCTGGCCACTGCTGCACACTGAGCAGAGTCTGAGTTGAGTATCTCATGAACCCTGAACCTTCAGAACAGCTTGTCAGACTCTCTTGGCTTGCAAGAAAGGAGCTTGATTTGAGTAAGGTGAGATTTGCTGTGAAACACAGGAGAGCCAGGGATGGCTTTTCCACAGGTTCTGGGTGAGTTGCAGCCATGTGATGGTGCAGAAACACTTCATGGTGCCAAAGCAGCAATGCCAATTGAGTCCCTACAGTAAGGTTATTGCATGGCCTGCCCTGGCCTCTCAGTGTTTCTTTTTAAATTAGCTTGGGTGTAATAGCCCCATGTTAATCACGCCTCACAAATACTGCAAAATTGCAGACTCCTGACCTTTGATTTGAGCCAAATCTTTCTCTAGAATAGTTAATAGAGGCTTGGCTTGATAGTTCCTCAACAAATGCCTCTATAAAATAGATTTGGAGCAATTCTTCTCAATGCCACTGGAGATGAGAATTAAAAGGGGTAGAGGGGTGGTCTGTGCTGTGTGCGGTAGGAGAAGGAACTTGGCTGAAGGCAAGACTACAGTGATTTCCTACAGTCTTATTGATAACCTATGTTCTGGCATGGACACAGAGCTCACTCTTCTCATCATTGTGCTGTGACCTCCCTGGGAAATGCTTGGCAAAGCCAATAAGTTTGGAAGCTGTATAAAACTGAGAGGAGCAGGGATTTCCTTTGCAAAGGAAGGTCTATTGCTCCAGCAAGCTTTTATTTTCATTCCTTTCCTTCAGCTGGAGGAATGTAAGCCTGCGTTCCTCCTTGGAGGACATGTGCTGGACACACATAGGCTGCAAACCAGCACATGGTTGGTGTTTACTGTTGGAAGAGATCCTCAGCCTCTTGGTGCTTGCTTTGCTAATGAGGGCACCTTCTACAAGCTTTAACTGGCTGCTTTGTGCATCTTTTGATTGAACTGGGACTGTGCTTTTTGCCAGGGCCTCCAGACCTCTCCAGTGGTCTGTTTCAACAGAGAATAAACAGTGTTTTATTTGAAGGCTACATAATCTTTAACATTGCTCATTCTTCCTCCTTCTTCCACTGGGAAAAAGGACACTGTGAGTAGACCAGAGCCTGAGCATCCCCTGCCTTATCCCAGGGGGAAATTTCCAAAGGTGTTTTCTGTCTCTATATAGACTCAGCATCTCCAACACATCTCAGGAAGAACCCCAGTGCTTCTGAGATCTGCATTAATGCTTCCGTTTCTCAGAGAGCAGGAATGAGCCATGCATCAAGTTTTGGAGCCAAGTAGCATCAGCATTTTTAGTGGAGCATAGCTCTGGAAGGGAAAAGCTTTACTATGAATAATTAAAGGCTGAGGAGGCATCAAGCTTTCAGAGGGCTCTGCTGGTTTGCCTTCAAAGTGGATGGCTGGGTTTTCATGAAATGATTTTGTGGGAGGGTTAAAACTATGCATAGGGTGCTGGTTGTGGGATGTCTGGTAGTGATGAGACGTTTGTGAATCCATCCTCTTTATGGTGGCTTTAGGTAATCTGGAAGCAAATGCTTAACAGAGGTGGAGGGAATTTCTGTCTAATCAGCCAGAGACACAGGCTTTCTTTTTCCTCCCCCTTCCCCTGAAGAGATGAATAGGAGCTTATGCTAACAGGAGCAATTCCGTAGGAGTTTCATAGTTTGATTTCAGCACCTATTAAGCTTATTGCAGAAGTGCATCTTTTAAAGATGAGTTACCCCTGTATTGTCTGATGGGAAGAGGAGGCTTTTGTAAGCGTGGGGGTAGGTAATGCTGTGTCTCTGCTCCCACTGTCACACTGCAGAGGCTGGAATGAGCAGTTGTGGTGATGTTTTGAAGCTGGTGCTGAAGCACAGAGGAGTTGTCTGACTCGTGTGCTGGTCTTCAGCAAACAAGACTTCTGAGTACTTCAGGAAGTGTGATCTTGTTTCTTTCTTGTTTGCTTGGGAAGAAGCTTATAACAGTGATGTCCTTCTGATCTTCCTTTTTTGCTTTTAATACTGTTGATGTGATTGCTGCCTTTGAGCAATCTCTTCCTTGATCTTGCTATTTAACCCCAAGGGGGGTTGTTTCTGTGAGTGAGTTGTTGTTCTGTGTATTCATTATCGTATATATTCTATGCGGAATCAGTTTTGCTTCTTGAATTTACTTCTTTAAGTAGTTTACATCTTTTTTAAGTTACGACATGACACAGACTGCAAGATGTCCAAACTACAGGTTTGCTGATGGTATATATACATGACAAGTCAGCACTATTGGCCACCCCCTTGCTTTTAGGAATGGGAAGGGCTGTATGAAAAGTGTCTTCAGATACTCTCTTGTTTTACAGACACTGTAGCAAATGCTTCAGGTCCTTTACTAGTTGAAATAGCAAAGAGTCCGGGGTCTACGCTGGGAATCACACTGACAACAACCACGCACCGGAACAAACAGGTCATTGTCATCGACAAGATCAAGCCTGCCAGCGTCGTGGACAGGTACAGATCTGAACACGCTGCTCCTAGCTCTGTTTTTCTGTTCTCTGCTGTTTCTCTGTTCTCTTGTTACTTATATACCATTCTCTGCTGCCTCTCCTCAATCTCTGCTGCCTCTCCTCAAAATGCCCATGTCCACATGTTCTTAGCACTAAAAATATGTGACCCAACAGCAGTGGGCACTCCTCAGCGGGCATGAATGTAACTCAGTACATGTGAAAGCTGAACTCTGGTTTAAAAACCTCAGATCTGACTGACCTGGAGCTGTGCAATGGCAAAAACCTATTCTAGGAACTTCTGGCTAGAGCCTTTTCCTGATGGGCAGGTCAGCTAGTCACCCTTCACCTGGGGATACAGGATGACAAACTGTTATGCACCTTTAGCTGTGGTTAGTCATATTGCTTAGCTGAACTCTTGGCTCGTAGGAGTTAACCACACTGCTGCATAAGCCCACTAACTGAGTGGGCACTATTAAATGCTTAAAAGATCTTTCCCAAGCCACCCTCAGCACTGACTCAAGCATGAACCATCTTAGTTGGTATTTTGGGCAGTGCTTGAACCTAAGTTTCTAATTGGAAGTAACAAAAAGAGATATGAAAGAAAATCACAGGAATTCGCACCATAATCCACAGTTGAATTTTGCATTCAAGTGTAAGGACATGGGGTTTGGCCATATGTGTAATTACCTCTCTTGCTGTTTCCTTTGCAGATGTGGCGCGTTGCACGTTGGTGACCATATTCTCTCCATTGATGGCACGAGCACAGAGCACTGCTCCCTGTTAGAGGCAACTCAGCTTTTAGCTGCCACTTCAGAAAACGTGAAGCTGGAGATATTACCCATTCATCAAAGCAGGCTGCCTTTGAAACCTCCTGAAACAGGTGAGTCCTTTCTGCAAACACTGCTGGTCGCCCTCAGAACTCACTTGAGGTCCCTACTGGGGTTCTTGCTGCTTTTGAATGCTGGCAACAGGCTGCAGAGACATCTGTGGAGGAGAAAAAAAAGATGTTTTGATGAAATGCATGTGATTAGATGGTGTTCTTCAAGGATGTGAATAGGGAAAAAAAGGTAACATCTGTGCTTGAATGGGGAAATTGGAGTTGGGAATCCCACAGTTTCTCAGTGCTGAGTGCTGTGCAAACTGCTTCCTTAGTACCTCAGATAAGAGACTTTAATGGAGAGGGGGGAAAAACAACCTTGGTGCTGGCAAATGTATTTCCAAGCTGAGATTTCATTTGCTGATGCCTGGTAAGGCTTTGTAAAAGACATGTCAGTAGCTAGGCCGGGCCTTGCTGGACCTCCATAGGAAACTACTCTGTAAGCATCCTCCAGGCCAGCCTGTTTTGAGTGGCAGCTGTGTCTGGTCGGCCATGGGTAGGGTGAATGCATCTGTAACTGCCTCTTTTGCAACCATTGTCAGTCACTTGTGTCTTTAATGATACTGTGCACAGTAGCCCTGGGCACAACTCTTTTCTCCATTCACCTCTTGGGCAGTTTGGAAAGAGGAGGAAAGTATCTGTGTTGTGTTCTTTAACATGATGCAGTGAAACATAAAATCTAATAACATCCCCATGTCTAGAAGTAAATCTCTTGCATGTCCAGTCTGGTTTGTGCAGAATTGAAGCAGTTTAACAAGGGGGGTGGATGACCTGACCTTTGTGCCTGAGAGAAAATGGAAACCTACAATCGTTTTTCAGTGGCTGTTAAAATGAGCTGTTCTCCTCCTTCCATTAGCGCCCTGGTCCTAATCTTCATTCAAAATAGGTTAATTCAGCAGCAGCTCAGGAGAAGAAGGATCTGTGAAAGGACAGCTCGGTGTGTTCAGGACCTTTTTACCCAAACTTCCATACATCAGATCAGTTTGCTGTGACAGAAATCAGAACATAAACTTGGGACAAGAACTGCAGCACATGAGCAGGAAACATGAACTGTTTTCACTTTAGATTGTTGAGCATCGCAGGGAAGGATGCTGTTCATCCATGTGGCTGTTAGAAGGCAGAGGTGGAGGGCTGTTAGAAGGCAGTGTTTGAAGACCACTGCTTGGGCTTGAACCTTCAGCAGTGCTGATGGGGGTGGTGGAGACATGAAGGAGAGCACTTTGGGCAAGAGGAGCAGTGCTCCTCAGTGGTGTAACCAGCCATAGTGAGCAGCTGAGGAACTGCACCAAAGCTGACCAAAACTGTTTGGACCTGGGATAGACGCTGCCTTCTGCTCGTGATGCCAAATGCCAGCTCCACAGGCTGCTTGCTTGGGGTTTAGGGAAACAAAGAGGGGCAGTAAGGAAAAATGGGCCATGCAGAAGCAAACTGTCATGATTGCCAAGAGAGTGAAGCAGCTGAGGAAAGGAAACTGTGCAGACCCTGTTGAGCGCTTGCCATGCAGTTCAGCCTTTCCAGTGTGTGCCTGTATGGGGCTTGGCACTATGTTTTTCAATAGCAGCTTCTCATGCAGTTAAAATCTGGTTATTGAGGAGGTGCAGAGGGAGCGGGAGCTGCAGCAGCCATGCAAGAATAGAGCATGGGATTTGTCAAACTGAGTTTGCTTTCGCTGTGGCTCTGGGGTATTTAAAGAGTTTAGGGGGGGATTATGCCCTGCTCACAAGACCAACAGGAGCAGATGGTGCCCAGGAGCGGTGCTGGGATGGATGGGTTTCCTCAGGCAGGGATGATGTGTGAAAGCTTAGGGAAGGCTGATGTAGGTTTTATCACCAAATTGTCCAACATCTCTTCCCCAATGCACTGACAGCTGAATTTCAAAAGTGCTTTTCTTTCTGTTGTCAGATATGTGCTAAGAATTTATAGACAAATGGCTTTAATTACTATAAATGGATTAAATGATTTTGTATATATGCTCATAAACCCTGTCTCTCATGTTCAAAGTGTTTAATTTTATTAAGCACTTTCCTTTTTTCTCGATATAACTACATGTATTAATTTGATTTTTGTTTTTAAAAGCTGCCTGGCTCTGAATTTACTTTTGAATCCACAAATAAAAGCCCCAGAGCTGGAAGTGTATTTTTCAGGAGCTTGATAGACTAAGTGCTAAACTCATTGAATGTTTTAGCAGGCTAAATATAATCACTCTATTGGTTGGCAAACCTGACCTGAATGATTTGATGCTTGGGATGCACACACACAGAATGGATTTCCACTGTTAAAGGCACTTACAGATGACCTTTAGATGAGATCTCTGAGTGGACTCGCTCAATAAGCTGAGTCCCTGTGCTAGGTTTGCACCCGTAGGCAGCTTTGGAAGTGCCAGCACTGGTGGCATTTCTGCCTACTTGGAGAACACAGAGTCTGGAGGAGATCTCATCCTGGGGAGGGTGTTGTCAGTCAGTGCACGTGGGAGCAAGGTTAAGAGCTCTGGGATAACTCGTGGCTGCAGTGATGCTCTGCTGTGAGATGCTGTTCATGCTTAGCTGAATAAAACAGATGCTCGCAGTCTTGCTCGTTAGTCAGTAATTCCTCTCGGAAGAAAATAGATCCAGACAGTGTGGTGCTGAGATGCAGGAGAGAAACCCCAGTGCTGTTGAGTGAGGAAGAACCAAACTGACCCTGTGCTAAAGGAGAGAACAGAAAAGGCATCTGTGCCACTGTGAGGCACTTCGGAGGAGATCTGTGGCATCGTGACTTGGTGTTGTAAAGCAACAGTTCCTGGGACAAGGGATTTCCAGCTGATGGCTGTCATGCTGCAGCAGACTTCTGCCAACATGTGCTGGGCTGGGGTTAGGGTTGAAGTTAAAGCAGCTGTGTTCCCGTGAACAGTCTGCCACGTTGGTGCCAAGTTTAATTTAAGAGATGCCACATTCTTGGCATCTTTTCCTGTGTTGGGGGCCCTCTGTAATTGCCTTAAGCAGCAGTAGTAAAGTCCCTTTTGTTCTGGTGAGCTGGAGGCAGCCCTCTGCTGCTCCTCTGTTTCATTCATATGTGCATTCCCAGCCAAGAGCAGCCGCTAAACAACCGAACATTGATGCTAAGCAAAGCATTCCTTGGCATGTGTAAAAGGTGTTGAGCCTTGTCCCAGGGAGGGCAGCAAGGTGGGAAACAGCACAAGGAGATTTCCCTGGTACTGTCAGGTAACACTGATGGGGCCCCTATTGGAAACCTGTGGCTGGATGAAGCTTCTGCACATCACACAGCAGACTGCAAATGGTAATGACATCTGTGTGCTCTCAGCATGGCTTAGGCCACGGGCTCAGGATGCAGAGATTTTTATGGGGAAGGGGTGGCTCTCTGCCACTTTGCATCAAGTGTCGTGAGGTTACATAAGAATGCTGATGCTGCTTGACGCAATCTGATGTGTTCAGAGCCAGGATGAGGCTCTTTTCTACAACCTCCTGGCTCATGCTTCTTACCTTTCCTTTCTCTTAATTTCTCCTTTCCGCCTGTGTTGATTTCTGCTCTCCTGGGTGTCATCAGTTAAGGTGCAGAAGAGTGACCACCACCACTGCTGGGACCCCTGTGTCAACTACTGTCATACCCACCACCCCGGGCACTGCAAGACACCCACTTGGAACCAGGCAACTGGACAGGATTACTGCAAATGTAACCTCAGTGCATGGCATTGCCCCCATCCCTGCATGTGTTTATTCATGTTGTGCCTCTCCTTTTCCTTAATACCCAGCTCCATAGCCTGCCTTGTCACTTGTTTCCATCTTGGTCACCTGGGTCTGTTTCCACAGGTCCAATGCTGAGGTACAAAATCAGTATCTGCAGCCCAGCACAGACCTGGTAACTGCAATCAGAGCAGGGTGCTGGGCAGACCCATGCTCGCATCCTCTAACCCCGCATCCCAGTGCCTGGTTTCTTATAGCAAAAATGAGTGTGACAAGGAAGGCATCTCTGGTGATGTGTGGGAATGTGATATGACAACACACCCAGCTCAGCCCTGATGCCGTACAACAAGCTAGCAACAGGATTGTGGTTGTTTCATAGTCTGTAAACCCACCTCCTGCAGGATGCAGGCTCTGTGCAGCCCCAGGTGTCTTGTATTATGGCAATAAGATAGAGAGGAGGAAACATAGTGCTGTGTCTAAAGCAAACAGGGCAGCCGACTGGCCCAGCAGCTCAAGTCCAAGCTGTGGTTTCTCTTTGTATGTATTTAAGGTTCATTAGTGCCATCGTGCCAACCTCCTGTTGGCTGCCCTGCATCTGTGATGCATTTCTCACCTGGTGGCCTGGATGCTGCAGCGACAGGCAGCCCAGACACTGGGGTCACTGCCCACCAAAAAGCAATGTCCATTTGGGGTCCAAGCCCACCCTCACAGCTTTCCTGGAGCTGCAAGCCTGGGATAAAGTCTTTATCTTGTCTTGAGTAATTAAGCTGTGAAGGAGGAGGTGGTTTGAACCCTATAGGTGTTTGATGAACTCTGTGATGCACCTCTTAGTGCGTGCCCTTAACACGCTCTGTATTTCCCCAGCTCTGGTGGCTGCCAACTTCTCATCTCCCACCATGAACGCACAGGGCTTCCCGTGCCAGAACTCGAACACGCTACCTCGCAGCTCCCACCCCATGAGCCCCCGCACCACCATGCTGAGGAGGAGGCAGAAGAAGAAGGAGCACAAGAGCTCATGTAAGCGTGGTGGTGGGCTGGGTTGGATGGCGTGTGCATGCTTACCTTGCTGTCCTTAGCGTTGACAATAGCTAGGGTATAGCCACAATCTCAGCACTGTCAGTGCCCCCCTCAGCCTCAGTCACTGTCTCCATCACTGCCAGACCAAGGTCTGTGATCAGATCTGCTGCACTGACCATACCCTGACCTTCTGCCTCTCTCCCCCTCTCAGTGTCACTGGCCTCCAGCACAGTGGGTCCTGGCGGGCAGATAGTCCACACGGAGACAACAGAGGTGGTGCTCAGGGGAGACCCTTTGAATGGCTTCGGACTTCAGCTCCAGGGAGGCATCTTTGCTACTGAAACTCTGTCTTCCCCACCTCTCGTCCGTTTTATTGAGCCCGACAGCCCGGCAGAGAGGTTAGAGACCTTGCCCTTGGATGCTGATGGTGCTGCTGCTGAACATTTCATGGTTTGGTTTGTTTTCTCTCCTCAGAGGCTCATTTAGATATTTACTCTCATCCTTGTAATATCTCCCATTCTTCACTGGGCATGGTTTACTGTCACTGCCATTTCTGCACTCGTCGGCTGACCGCGGCCTCCCTCGCATCCCAGGTGAACGTCTTGGCACCAGGCTGCGGCTGTTCTGGGAGGAGGAGGAGGAAGGGAGCGTGTGTCTGTGTGAGGGTGTTATTCCCATTCCTTGTTGGGGTTCTTTTTTGCCTTTCTCTTGGAAAGATAAAGCTTCTATCTTGGTGCAGAAAGGGGAAAGATCTAAACTAACGGGTCCAGCAAAGTGTTTTCTGCCTGGTTTCATCGTAGTAGAGCCCAGCTATGTAAATTGTCCTTAAAGCCAAGGTTTTGAAGTGCAGAGGAGGGCTCTGACTGAGGTGCAGGTAGGTGCTGCATTTAAGCACTCTTGCTTTCAGCTTTACAATGCTGGGAAAAGAGCAGAATGGAGGAGCAGCATTAACTGCTGGCGTGTCACTCCCTGGGACACTGGAACTCTTCTGGAGAAGTCTTGGAGGGCCCCGTCAGTGTGGGGTGATGCTTTGTATCCCTAAGCCAGCCCTAGCTGGGGACACAGCACATGGGGGAGTTGTATAGAAAGGAAGGTGTCTGCAAAAGGAAATGCAGGTCCTTGCTGTGCAGAGAGGCTTCTCCAGGCTGCTGATGCAGAGGCTGCTGTTTGTGTGGGAGGAGAGGGACAAGGTGCTGGCAGAGAAAAACGCTTGTCCTGAGTGATGCAGGTCAAAGGAGATTTCAGAAGCCTTTAGTGCCTTTTTGTTTGTTTAAAAATGAAGGTGATGGCGTTTCTATCCTCAATTACCGGGGTGAACTTGGCTCACATTGCAAAGCACCAAACTCCTTTTATAAAAACAAAGCCTGATGTCCTAGGGGACAAGAGAGATGCGCTGAAATCCGCCCGGCTTTGCTTTATCCTCGTGCCAAACCTGGATCAAAAGCAGAGACTCGCAGCGCAGTCTTGCTTGGCTCTAATGTGTCACACAGGCTGCTCTCCCTCTCGGCTGCCCACCCAGCAGGACTCACGTTCTCCTGGCTGCTTTCTGCAGCCTGCGTTTGATTTGGGGATTAAATCACTGCAGTGTATTTCGTCCTCCCCTAGACCGTGCTGCTCTTCCTAGCTGGCAGGGAAGCAGCCTTTCCTCCCCACCTTGAAGTGATAAGTGCTGTGGGTTTGCAGCGAGGTGGAAAAGGCAGTTTTCATTTTACTTTTTGTTTCTTGCTCTTCTTGTTTGCTCCATCCTTTCTAGGTACATTAGTCCCTGTCCTTGAGAGGTTCTGCTCTACCTACAGCCCATTAGAGCTGTTTTTCTCCCCTATACCAAGGGCTCTCAGCTGAGGCTGGGCTATGCTGTTGTGCCGCAGTTGTTGCTCTTTGTAGAAGAGGGTGAGCAATGGGGGCACAGGGGTCAGGATTAGCTGCCAGGGTTTGTCTTTCATGTTCACACATCCCTGTGCAAGACCTGTCAGTCCGAATGTGCTGTTGTACAAGTGCATGATCCACAATAGCTTTGTCCATATCTGGCTTGCCAATGAGGAGCTGCCTCTTGGGTATCTAGTAAGTTTGAGTAGTACTACTGGGGAGGAGGATGGCATCACCCTCCTTTCAGGGAGGTTGAGCTTCCTCACATGTATTACTACTTCATGGTGAGCAGTTTGTAGCAAAAGCTCATGCCTTCCTGACTTGTGATTTGTTTTACAGCCAATAGCCTCTAATAGATCTCCTGCCTCATCTGTGGTTTTGTTTCGTGGTGCAAGATGAAGCCTTTGGGCTCTAAATGGGACAGTGATTCAGCCCCTGTTATCAGCAGGGAGGGTGGAATAGGAAGATGCCTGATATCCCCTCTTTGTTGTCTTGGAACACGCACTTTTTGTGTCCTTCCTCCTCTTCCTGTCATTGACGGCAGTGGGAGAGTATCTGGTGTCCAGGTATCCAAAATCAATGCTTGCTGCTGAGTTACATGGTTTCTAGCTGTGCTCAGACACAGTTGTTTGATCATGGTGCTTTTGAGCATGAATACTTTGTGAAAGGAAGATTTAGCAGCTGGGTGACAGCAAAGCTTTGATCTTTTGTGACTGGGATCCACCCCACTCGCCAGCATGCACACACAGATGAGCATACACACACGGATGTGCACATCTGACCTGTGCAGGCCAGCTCCAACACAGGTAAAGGCACAATGGATGGGTTTCTGCAGCTGGTGATGTGTGGCTGTGGTCACAGCTGCTGCTGCTCATCCCACAGCTGGAGGGACCATGCAGATACTGATGATGCTGAGTGAAATCTTCAGTGCATATCCTGCCTAAGGCTTGAATATGCACTGCTCTGTGTCTAGCTGCTCTGTTGCTATCTTTGAGACTGAGGAATGAGTTATGACAAAATGCAAATCCCTGCAGCCCCAGGGAGACTTTCCCATCATGGATTTCAGTGCATCCATAAGGCTGTCTTTCACTCCAGGAGATGCCTGTACTCTTGTTCTTTCTGATTATAATGCACTTTTTCCATGATCTCAAAGTGCTTTGTGAGCTCTGATCTTAAACTGCACATCTCAGAGATAAATGCCCTTTCTTTGGGAAAGCCGTCCAAAAGGTTTGAGTAGGATCTTACAGCAGAGCCAAGGAGATGTTTGCAGCAGCCTGGGCTCCCCAGGCCCTGCTTCCACCACAGGAGCACATGACAACAGGAAACTGGTGTCTCTGAAATTATTGAGAAGGGTTAACAAGGCATGTTTGGGTCTCTTTGCACTCAGGAAGGGAGCCAGAAGGTTGTGGCTTCACTCCACAAACTTTTATAAGCCTGCATGACCAGGGCTTCAACAGCCGTGATTGACTGAGGCTAATAACAGAAGAAATACTTTTCACCTATGAGAGCTATTGGCTGTAAAACACCCTGGCAAATCCACTACGGGTAAAGAAACACAAGAAATGGGTCTTTTGTGGGAAGGCAGCTCAGATGGGAAGGGTGGCAAATGTTTGCTTCGACGCTGTGTAAAAGTATCCTGTTATCTCCTAGCCTTTGTAGCTGAAACAACGGTGCCAAAATGGATTGTGTCTTGTGTGAACTTGAAATGACAGTGATGACAGTGTGAGGCAGTTGTCCATCTCTCTGAGTGGTGCATTGTGGCCATAGCAAGAGAGCTCTTGGTGCTGGAGGAGGCATCTCTGTCCTACTTCTTGCCATCTTCAGATTGATCAACTGGTATTTCCAAGTGTGTCTGTGTGGCTGCATAGCCACAAGTCCAGTAAAGGACTGTAATTAAACTTGGTATAATTTATTGACGAGGGTGGATTCATTTATACACCATGGAGTTGTCTGTCCTAATCCAAGTCTCCTTGAACAAACAATTCTGAATGGACATCTCATAAAATAGCCGGTGTTTTAACACGGATGGCATGAGCTCAGGCAGCAGTGTAAATATACTGCAAGTTTAATACCTTCCTACCAGCAAAATAACCTCCCTAGGCTCTCTCCAAGCTTGCTCATATCTCAGCTTTTGATGGGCTACCAGCAAAAACTGTTGTGCTTGTGCATTTTTCTTGCTTTTGATTCTTTTCCTCTTAACCTGGCCTTTTACATACATCATGTTGTTTGAAGGTGAATCATACAGTGCCAGTGTCCGTTGCCTTTGATGTTGTCTTTGTGTGCCTGGAAGCTGTGGTACCATGTTTTCTTACAGTTGAATTGGATGTGAGTGGGTAGTGGCTGGAAGGGTTTAGTAAAAACCAAGCTGTCTACCATGAAGTATGAGTGGAAGCTGACATGTAGAAAGCGGAGGGTGAAGGATGTGCTTGATCATTAAGCAGAAGGGGACTAAAAGTTCTCTGGAGAAGGCTCAAAACAGTATAGCTGATGCCTTCTTGGAAACCTTTGTGGTAAACCAACTCCAAATATTGAGGTGAACCCTAGATTTGTTCCCATAACCCTCAACCTGTTTTGGAGATCAGTCTGTAGCTTCTGTTGATGATGGAAGAAGAATGGTTTCCTCAGCTCTGCTCAAGTGACAGCCTTGTAGACAGGTGATGAGTAGAAAAGATGTGGTTATAACAAACAACTGATGAAGAGTATGGAAAAGAAGGAAGATGAGCAATTCCCATGGTCAGCCACAGGGAACACTGCATTTGGTTTTGTAGAGCCTTGGGCCAGCTCAGGTTAACTGTGGGAGATCCTGTCTTGCTGGTGTTGCAGTGTATGTATCAATAAAGGAGAGGGTGCATAGTGAATGTAGTGGTTCATGTGTGAAAATAGCTTGCTTATAAATAGAGGGGTCCCAAGAGACAAACCATGTATAGCCAAACCACGGTGTAGCAGTGTCTCTCCAACATAGCCTTGCCATCATTGTTTTCCTTCCAAATTGACCCCCCCTTCTGATCTAAACCAAAACCCCCAAAGGGCCAGCTGTGGTGATCTTTCACATCAGAGTAATATTGGTCTTTCAAGGGAGTTAAACAGTATCAATGTACATTTGGCTTCTAGAATTGCAAGGGATAAATGATTATCCAATTTGCTGAGGCGTTTCAGTGGGTTCATTGTATTGTAATTTCAGTATTAGGCATATATTAAGCAGAGGAATCTGTGTGATTTTCAGTACCATTGGGTTTCAGAGTGTGCGCGCACATGGAAATAGGGTAGGATAGGGTCGAAGGGCACATGCCCTTGCATTTATCGTTCTCATCTCTTGGCCATAGTGTGGACTTTTAGAAAAGGGAGAGTTAGTATTATTTACCTTTTTTTTTTTTGAAGTTGCAGGAAATGTGGCCTAAAAAGGTTATTTAGGAGCAAAGTATGTCTGAACTGAAGCAAACCACAAGGGTTTGCTGCTTTGTCACCTTCCAGAGGCTCTTAACATTGGGATGGGCATTGCAGAATGAGTTATCTGCCCTTTGGGGCCACTTCTGCAGGGTTTGTCTCTACTCTGTGTATCTTGTAACAGATTTGCTGGGCAAAGTAACTCATGGCTGGCTGTGGGGTTGTTTTTTCTCCTTTCCTCTTTTTCCCTGCCTCCTTGTTTCCCTTTCCCTCTTTTCCCCAATGTGGACTGCAGGTGTGGGCTGCTACAAGTAGGAGACAGAGTCCTTTCTATCAATGGCATTGCGACTGAGGACGGGACTATGGAGGAAGCGAATCAGCTCTTGCGTGATGCTGCGCTCACGAACAAAGTGGTGCTCGAGATTGAATTTGATGTTGCAGGTATGTTGCCAAAGGACTTGCTGCTCCTCACTACCCACAGAACTCTGCCTGGGGCTTTGCTAACCCATGAGAGGGGTTCTATTCTCATAAATACATGAGGTTTTCTCTAGAGCTTGGAGGAGAAGACCTTGTGAGACCTTTGCCATTTCTTGTTCTCTAATGTGTACTGAGATGGAGGGTCCTTTCTGATCCTTTCATAAATGCCTTGTGCTCACTTGTCTGAGAAGAAGCCTAAGGAATGTATAAAAAGGCCACCTGCACTTTAAATATTTGGTCATTGATATGACTAATATTTATGTTAATTTATAGCCTTGACACAAGGAGGGAGCCCAAGGTATTGGCTGGGGCTATAGTGCAGCTTTATATAAACCAGAAAAGAAATGACATTGTTTTCCTTTAACATTGATAGACTGCCTTAGTCTCGAAATGCAGCATGATGTGAGCACTTCACTTGATGTTCAGAACATGTATTTTTAATGAGAATCCAAATTTTAACCTAAATTCCTCATGGCTTCAGATAACAACCTTCTTTGAACCAATAAAGCTGAGCTTTATGGGCTTGTTTTCCTTGGTTCCAAAGAAACCATTCATGCAACTGAAAACTCTCTTTTTCTCCTTCTTTCTTGTCTGTTTTTGGGTTTATAGAGTCTGTTATACCCAGCAGCGGTACTTTCCACGTTAAATTGCCCAAGAAAAGAGGTGTAGAGCTTGGAATTACTATCAGCTGTAAGTATTGCTCAGACTTGTGCTAGCGGTTATAAGAGCTGTTGCTTTCCACTCTGGCACATCAGAGCGTCCCAATGGAGAGAGCTTAGATTAT
This sequence comes from Loriculus beryllinus, assembly GCA_039877255.1. Taxonomy (NCBI): domain Eukaryota; kingdom Metazoa; phylum Chordata; class Aves; order Psittaciformes; family Psittacidae; genus Loriculus; species Loriculus beryllinus. The sequence goes on from JBCJKH010051356.1 coordinate 31,008, forward strand.
GTGGGGTTTCCTGGTAGCACTCACAGTGCTTGTGATTTATCCCAAACTGAATTAGACGTGCGGCTCCTGTCTCCACAAGCTGGTGACTGTAGAATAGAGCAGCTGTGTGAAGGATTGGGGCAAAGGATGTGTCTCAACTGATCTGTTGGTCTGTGCTGCAGACTCATGTAGTTATGTTATATTATGCTATGTTTATATTATATTATATTAATTATATTGTACTATATTAATATTTAATATTATGTTTACTTCTTGCTCACGGTTATGTTATGTTCCTTTTAAAGAAAAATTGCCTGGGTCTGGTGGGACTCTTGCAGGGAAACCTGGAGGGAGGAGAGCAAGTGTGAGGTGAACCCGCAGCTTAAAGGGTATAGAGGGGAAGCTGCCAAGAGGAGGAGGAGAATAAAGGGCCTAAGAGGTGGGGAAAGGCACTTGAGGGTTCAGGAGGGGCAGGGTTTGCCAGGAGTTGTTGCATTGACTAACCCCAGCCGTGGTGGAGGAGATCTGTGTGCCAGGGCTTGGTGAGCACTGAGAGAATGAGACATAAACCTTCTTCCTTTTCTCCCTTCTCTGCTCACTCTTGATTAATGATCTTTCTCTTCTGAAGCATATTTTTAATTTAAAGACCTTTTGGCCTCTTTGTAGAAGATGCTGTAAGGAGATGATATGGGCAGATCTATCCCAAATTTTTGGCTAACTTGGGGTGTTGTTATGCCTTGCATCAGTGAATTTTTCCTTTCTGATCCCTCTTTCACTGGTGGGTAAACTGAGTTGAATCATCTCAGATTTGCCATGCCCAGAGGCTGCCACCACCTCTGAGCTGAAACAAAGCAGCTTGTGAGACTGCAGAGATGGGATCTTGCATCTAAGCCCTCAAAGCATGGAGCCAGCTGTGTCTGGGGAATGGAGTTGCTAGGGACACTTTAAAATGAGAATTCATTAAAATAGATGAGCTGTTTGCAATTACCTCTTGGCATTTACAGCGTTAGTTAGGGAGTTAATTGCAGGTCTTCTGGTCTAAGTGGGGTTATTCTCAGGAGTGACTTGAACATCGACAGCAGGGTGGCTTTGCGCTCTGTGTTATTTCTTCTCCCTCTTCCCACCTTCCCCTATTTGTGCCACAAGGGTAATCCTGAGAAATAACAGGACAGTATTAACATTTGGCTTGGCAGCAATTACTGTGTGAAGACATCAAAGTGCTTTCTGAGGGCAGTGGGGTTACCTGTACTGACATTTCACTGGCATTGGAGCTGGGCATGGCACAGCATCCCAGCCAACTTCCCTGCTCCCTGCGCTGGCAACCTAGGATGATGGATGTGGTAGCAAAATCTTCTGGCTTGAGCATGGTCTGGGGTTTCACCCCATTTAAACTTCGAAGCTTAGCTTGTATCAGGGGCTGGTGAGCAAAACAACCCCAGGAGTTGCCAGCAAGAGTATTAGTTTTAATTTGAGGATTCTTACTTAAGCGGGGTCTGTCTCAGATGTGCATTTACACTTCAAACGTAGTTATATGCTGAAAAGTTTTTAATTTGAAATTTGTTTGAAGAATCGATTTTACACACTGTTTAGAAAACCCTGCTACATAAAGAGAAACTCACCCCTGAATTTTAAATAGTTGGGTACCCCTTATCCAACTGCAAAGCAGTTTTTAAACAGTAGACTAGATCTGATCTCTCTGATTGTTGAATATGTTTGCAGAACATTGTTTGAGTAACGCATAAACTTAAGGTATATTTCAGTCCTTTGCTGAGTCAAAGTCAAAATTGTATTTACAAATGGAGCAAAAGACAGCCATCCGGAAAATGTGCACTGGCAAGGAGGAAATGCTACTTGAATCTTAATTCTGTTTTCATATACTAGTCTGTATAAGCCTATGTCCACATGACCCTTAGCAAATTAGATCTTAATTTTGTCACTCTGCCTCTGACCAGGCAGGTAAATATACCAGTTTCAAACATTAAAACCAAAGCAAACAGCCTTAAGGTAAGTACCTCCTGCAGAGACACGATGTGCATGCAAGCAGCAAGAGAAAAGAGGTAAAAATAACTCTGTTTTGCTGAGTTCCTCCTGGTTCTGCAGATTTGAATGCTTGTATAGATCTAGAAACAGCTTTTACAGCTTTCCTTCTGACACAGAAAAGGATATAACTATTGTTTTAAGGTAGGGAACTTGGTTTACTGGCCTCCCACGTTGGATTTCTGGTCCCTACTTTCTGAAACTGGGGCAGGTTAAATAGATGACTAGCTGGAGGGGTCAGTAGAAGACCCTCTACACTGTTGTGGCCACAGAATTGGGTTTGTTCCTAACCTTTGTGGTCCAGCTACACTGTAAATGAAAGATGGGTTCCATTGGTTGAGGTTTAGATCTCGGCTTTAGCAGGCTCATCGGTGGTTAATGCCTGTGTCTGGGAAGGTTTGCTGCTGCCTTCTTACATGGGCATAAAGTGTTACGACCTCATCAGAGGAGCACTGCAGAAATAAAAGCGATCAAGTTCTTGCTGTGCTGTGACTCTCAGAGCTAATTGGAAGATGGGCCTAAGTAAAGCAGTGGGGAGAGCAAGGTTCTTGATGGATGCATTGGAAGAATTCCTGTAATGGAGCTGGCTGCAAGAGGAGCTATAAATCTGCTGGAAAGCCTCATAAAAGGGCTGAAAACCCAGGAGGTTTTTGTATGAGGTTCAGAGATGAAATGTATGTTTGTATGCTGGTTCTGGGATGAACATACAGGGAGGGTCTGTGCTTGTCCTTGGTGAGGGACAGATGTTTGCTGTGGGCGTTTCATCTTCTCCAAGGTCTCAGGGTTTTCCATAAAGAGAAAGCTTGTGATGGGTACATAGATCCCTGGTAGCGATCTATGCACGCAGATGGGTTTCTTTCCCTCTGCTCAAACACAGCTTGGCAAAGGGATGTGGCAAATTAAGATACACAGTGCAAATATATGCATATAGCATTATTTACTCTTCCATTCCTCAAAGGATAAATAGGAAATCCAAGGGGTGAGTCTCTTACTGCCTGTGATTTGTATTAATGTGGCACCTCAGTGCCCTCAAGCCTCATTTCAATCTACTACATTTACTAAATGAAAGTTAGCAAAGTAAACCACTGAAGCTGCTTTGTGTGTGCTGCTTCCGTGCGCTTCATCCAGGGGTGAAGGGGCAAGAAACCAACAAAATTGGTCTCATTTTCTCCATACTCCATTGTCTCAGTTTCTCTCCAAGCCTCCATTTGGTTGTAAACCAGATGCTTTGGTTGCAGAGCAAAGTGTGAAGTCCTTTCAGCTCTGTGTGGGCTGTGGAGCTCACTTGTTTGCAGGGACCTCTGAGGTCCTCTGAGTGGTGGGGATGCAGAGATTTTTAACACAGGGATGTAAAAGGTTGGCTCTTGTTAGCCTGAAAGACTCATCTCCATTAGCAGAACACATGCCTTAAGTGCTCTAATCTTGCTGGCTGCATTCAGTTCTAATGACACAGTTTACGCCTTTGTAGGTTTTCTGTAAATCTCTCACAAATTAAGATCTCCAGCAGTGAGAAGCTAATAGTTGTGTATTATTGTATGTTCAATACCTAACCTCTTAAAATAAGATATGGATTTGTTATTAGCCTCTGCAAAATGACAGTTGATTACACAAAAGATTGCTCTTTGTGCCTGGCTGGGTTTTTTTGGTCTGCCTCAAATAGCCTCTCCAAGGGCTAGTTGTGAAATTTGCTGCAGGGTACAGGTGTGTTGGTGTTGCTGTTGAACAGATATTGAAAGTACCATTCATTCTAGATGTGTATGAATGTTCTATATAGTTTGTTTATCAAATTACCTTTATATGTCTTTACAAATCAATTCCTGTGCCCTTGGCATGAAGTACTGCAGATAAGGAGTAAGCAGTATATCTGCTTGCAGGCGATAAAACCGGATTTTAGGTAGATAGATGACTTTGATTAAGTCACTTAAGCAGCGTAATCACTGTCCTAGCAAGGAGATAGATCTGTTGAGCTGAGAAAATCTAGCTTTGCTGGTGCTGGATTAGCCAGGGACCTGCCAGCAGCCCAGCAATGTGCCCAGCATCCTCCTGTCCTACCCCCTCACTATCACTGCATCTTCAACTGATTCATTCTGGTGCTTTTACCAGAGTGGGATGTTCTGTCCTGGTTTTGCTACCTGGAGATTTTGAAAGGAAATAGATCTGCAGAGGGGTAAGTATCCTGCTGATAGCACTGCTAGTTTGTGCTGCTGCTGCTAAAACTAATGAATGATAGTGGGACAAGCTGGGCACTGGGATTTGATTTTCACTTTTGGTAACCAAGTCTGATTTGCTTTAATTTTTATTCCTTAGCTATCCTGAGTTTATTTGCTTTCTAATTTTGTTTGGTTTTCACCATGTATTAATGCTTCCTTTCTTAAATGTATTCCTATGGCGTTATTATAGAATCATAGAATAGTTAGAGTAGGAAAGAACCTTAGGATTATCTAGTTCCAATGTCCCCAACCATGGGCAGGGACACCTCACACTAAACCATGCCATCCAAGGTTATAGTTTCTTTAATTACACACACTGGCAGAGAGCTGCTTTGGCTTGGTCAATAACGAAGGGCATTTGTAACAGGCTGATGCATGTGAGATGTGCTTGTGCTCCTTGGAGGGGAATAATTTACCAATAGGAGTCATTATGCATTCTATTAAAACCACAGACTGGACATGTGTTTCTGGCGCTGTCATCCATCACAGAGTAAATGCCAAGTGAGCCAGAATCCCAGCAGAGGTGGCGAGAGACTGAAAGCAATTTATAAAAAGTAAATAACAGTATTGATCAATTCACCTTTTTATCACTGCTCTGTCACCACTGCCAAGCAGTGGTTTCAGTCTGAGTTTCTCCCCCACTCCATGCTTTTACCTTCACCAGCTGTTGATTTATAGAGCTTTCTCTGAGCCACTGGAGCAGATTCGAGCTGTGTTTTGTACTGGTAACCCCCTCAAAAATACAGATGGATCTGAAAAAGAGCTGCTTCCGACTGAAGTGGTTTGCCCTGGCACATAGAGGCCGTGACCAGCACCCCAGCTGAGAGTGAACATGGTCATGGGTTTCTGCTCACCAGCTTCTGCCTCTGTGCCTTGATCCATCTCTCCCCCTGACTCCCTTCCAACCCAAACTATTCTATGATTCTATGAGTATAAATTGTATTGCTCTTAATTTAGGTTGATGAACTTACCCTGGCGAACATTAGCAAAAGTTTGACTACTGATTTGTTTGCCTATCTCCAGCTTTTGCTTTGGCACCCAGTCCTGACACACTAAACGACTTACAGTTAGAATCAGTCTTAGCAGTTCAGTACTTTGTGAATTACCTAGCATTTGTCCTTCAGGAAAATCCTCCTTAGAGGATTCTTTTCACAATGCATCTGTTTTTTAATTCACCGATTTTTGCTGTTGTAGAAAATATTCTTCACTTGACCACAAGTTCTGAAGCATATGGTGCTCCACTCAAAAGGCTTCATGATTTATGCTGTTACTTCTCATAATAGGTGACTCCCTGTAATTACCTTCCTAATGTATTTTTTTTCTCCATTGAAATAACTCTAGTCCACCACATGGAACTTTAGTGAGACAAACTTAACACTGTGAAAATGTTTGAGGGCTTTGTCTTAAAAACAGTCTTCTATGATAATGTTGCAATATTCCCATGGTTTTACAAATTGGTTTAAAATGGATCTTGGATATGACTGCCTATCCTCATGGAGACAAATTATAACTAGAGCTGTTCTTTCAGGAATTGATAGGCCTAATTAAGAGTTAGTCATTTAAGTATATTGATAAATTCATTTTCAAAGGTATTCAAGAGCATGAAATTGAGCTAGGAAAATGCAAAGTTTCATATCTAAAATTATGTACTCTTTTTGCTGAACAGAGGAGGAAAGGAAGGTAAAAGAGTTGATACACAATGTAGAATACACTTTTTTTTTTAATATCAGGATCCACTCAGATAAGGGGACACCATTTGTTATTAAAACCTTAATAACTTTTTAAGTGGAATATAAAGTCATTTAACACTGCTTTTAAGGAAAGACAAGCTTACAAGAGTCATTAAAATATATCCTTGTAGCTCTGCAG
>JBCJKH010051360.1:0-51835 GCA_039877255.1 Loriculus beryllinus
AAGCCTCTGTATTGCTTTTAGCACACTGTTAGATTCCCTGATGAAGATGCTGAGGATGTTATCACTAACTGAAGCTCACTCCACAGGGAGATGCTTATCCAGAGCTGACAAAGAATACAGACCAGGTAAGTGATATGGAATCTGCTGGAGAGAAACCCCATCTCTCATTATCTTTGTGAGGCACTGCTGTCGGGCAAAGCCAGCCTTTCCTTGGGACTTAGCTGAAAGAGTTTATACAGACTCCTCTATAACCGTGTTCTCATGGTGGGCTGAGACATGCTGGGAACATGTGGGTATGAGAGGTATCTGTGGCAGATTTTCTTGCGGGAGCTCTACTAGATCCTTACCAGGAACTGCTTGTCCTGGTATGATGTAGCTGTTGCTCTAAAAAAGCTACTTTTTTCGAGTGCACGTACAGCCTGTCCTAACCTGGGTACTCTTTGTCCAAAGTGGATTGGTGATTTCAGACTAGTCCTGGCTTGCTTCTGCTGACAGCAACTGTGATGAGCAATTTTGCTGGCTGTTCCAGCTATGCAAGTTTAATTGGGTCACAGACATAAATGTCTGACAGGGAGCATTTGTCAGCCTAAAACCTTCCCCGGGCAGATGCTCAGTATTTCCTTGACAGGAACAGTGATAGGAGCCACAATAACTTTGGCACTGTTCAGTAATGCATCAAAGCGATGTTGTGATGGACACTTAGAGAACAAAAAGGCTGGTTAAAGTAGACCCTGTGTTAGACACCTGCTTGATTTGCTTTGAGTTGACTGTAGCAGAGCTGAGCTGGGAAACTCCCCAAAGTGTTGTGGCTAACCCTTCTTCTGATCCTCGAGCAGATCATAGATATCATCAATGAAAACGAGGCTGCTTTTCTGTCCTCCCTTGAGCGTGGGAGGCGCATCATTGAGCGGACAGTGCAGCAGATGGAGCCCTCCACAAACTTCCCAGGTGAGTCTCTCCCCTGTGACAAGCAGAACTTAAAGATGGTTTGATCCAGGCCCTCACAAAGCATTGCAGTCAAAACTGGTGGACATCTGCATCTCTCGCTTGTTTTCAGTAGCCCTGGCAGAGGAGCAGATGTTGCTCCTTTCTCCAGACTGCAGTTGTTTTCTAGCACTTTATTCTCACAACAAACTAGGCACTGGGCAAATTAGAAACATTCCCTTGCTGCTTTACTGACCAATTAACTAGGTCCTTACAAGTCACAGCTGAAAGAAGGAACCTGGGACCCAACCAGCACAGCTGCCTGTCTAGATGTGCTGCACTGAATTTTAGTAGGAATAGGGCTGTGGGGTATCGTGAATACTCAAGTCTCATGCAAGAACAACTGCATGGCTTTTCTTCCCCATTACTGGTTGAAGGCAACACATATGAGTACAGTTGCTAAGGCACACGTTAGACTGGTCCCATCGAAGCAAATCTTGAGATACCTTTGCTTTCTGTGTTTACACAAAATGCATTTCCTTCTTTTTGTCCTACAGCTGAAGTAGCCTGGTCTCTCTGTGGGAATCTGGGATTTCCTCTGGATCTGATTGATTTGATGCTTGAAGAAAAGGGAATCAGTTTGGATTCAGCTGCTTTTAATGCACTTGCTCTAGAAGATGCGAAGGTAAGAGGGAGACTCACTGTCAAAATAATTCAGAGCCTGCCTTCTCCCCTGTGAGCATAGATGCAAAATTCCTGTCAGTGCTGAGGCTCTTTGAATGCACCACAGGGCCATGTGCCTTTTCCTTGAAGGGGAGGACCTCAGTGGGCTCACAATGCCTTTGCTTTTCGAAGTGGGACTAAGAGGTGTTGGCTGGTGATTCTCTTCAGATCAGTAGTAGTGTTTTATGATGCTGACTGTTGCTGGAGTAAAGGTTATCATAGCATTATATAGTTCAGGAATGTCCTGTCAATCATTTAGTCCAACTCCTCACCCAGAGCAGAGCCAGCTTAGCCCAAACAATACGTGATTTATGAAGAGTTTACAAAATGTCCTTGGTCTCGTAGTGCTGGAAGACTTGCATTGCCCACCACACACACTCATGCACACACACACCCCCATGCAGTAATTTGTTCAAGGTCTTGGTCTTCTGAGCTTTAATGGTCCGGAAGTTGCACAACTACACAGCAAGCTGTGCCAGGAGGGTTGTGTTAACTGTTGCTTACGACCTGCCTCAAGACTAGCACAGAGTGCTTGTGAGGTTTGAAGGAGCGGGGTTCATTTAGCAGTAGGCTCCATCAGCTTGAATCTAAACAAGTCTTTTCCAGGAAGATGAAGAAATTGTTCATAGCCTTATAGCTCCAGTTATCAGTTTGAGTGCTCCCAGGTATCTCCCATCATTTGCTCATACCCCTCAATGTTGTGCTATATTTGTGGTCTTGGCAGTCCTGGGGTAATGGTTGGATTTGATGACTTTAGAGGTCTTTTCCAAGTTAGTTGATGCTATGATTCTCTGCCATAGCGGAAGGCTCGTGGCCCACAAGCAGGACAGGTGGAAGACGCAAACACACACCTTGATGTGCACTCGCTGGCTCAGCTGCAGAGCAACAACGTGCCTGCTACTGATGACTCTCCAAAGTACTCCTACACCGTTGGGCTGCACGGGCAGTACGGTAAGTGGCCAGGTCCTGTCTGTAAGGCAAGTTCTGCCTGAGGGCACTGGAATCACTCACAGGACTACTTCTGCTGCCTAACCTTATGCGTGCAGGGCGTGCACTTTGTAATTCAAACCTGTCCACCTTGCTACCACATCTTTTCCCTACCCCTGTACCTTGTCCCAGAGTAGGTGCTTTTCTTATTGCTGCTGGTGTGTCCCCAGTGACAAGAGCTAGTGATAAGGCTGTGAGCTGTGATCTGGTATTGCTGTGCAGTGGTGAAAAAGAGACTGTTGATTTCTTCTAGCCACGACTCTGTCCCCAGCAATTAGGCTTCTGGGTGTGAGTGCTAGGAAGAATGAAGAATGCAAAGGGTTTAGGTAGCAGTTTAAAGCCTTGCACTTGCTATTTCTTTGGCACACCACTAGATGCCAGTGCAGGCTTTTTATCGTTGAGCGTAACTGAGGTTGCTGGTGCTCTAGGGAAAGCAAAGCCGCAGAGAGAAAGAGGTGATATGGCTGTCGCAAGCAATTAGAGATAGCTGAGTACAGCCAGCTCCCTCACACCCAGTGTGCTGGTGGCAACCACACTAAGCAGAAAGTGAAGCAAATCAAGCTGTATATCCTACAGCAAGAGCATAATTGAGGAAAAAAGCCCGGCAGTGACATTGGCTGAAATCTCCAAGCTAGAGCTGTCTCACCTCCTCAGTCTCTGAATTGTGGAACAATTCAGGTTGGAGGGGATCTCTGGATATCTTGATCTAAGGAACATCAGCTACACAGTCAGCTCAAGTTGCTCAGAGCCTTTTCTATCTATGTTTTCAGTATCTTTAATGACAGAGATCTCTCTGTTCCCTCAGTGTGTAAAAGTCTATTTCTTTACAACTGGAATTTCCTGCACTCTAGATGTAGTCTCACAAATCTAAATAGGGGTGAATAACCGCTTTCTTTGACCTGCTGGCTGTGTTTGCGTTCCTACAGCCCAGCAGGCAGGCAGTCTTCCCTGCTGTAGGGGCACCCTGCTGGCTTGTGTTCAGCTTGCTCCTGAGAACCCCAAGGTTTCTGTCAGTCCATTTCTTTGGCCTGCTGTGATGCTTCTGAAAAGCAGCCCTACTCTTCAGTGTGTCAACCAGTCCCCAGCAGTCCCCATTGCCATACACAAGCAGGATATGGGTACATCCCATCTTATAGTGTGTAATCATTAGAGAATGGTCTCAAATGGTATATGCCCTAATATCAGCCACCAAGTAGCTCTACTAGTAAAGGAATATTGAACTATTAAGCAATTCTGTGTGGGGTCAGCCACCCAGCCAGTACTCACTTTATGGTCTACCCACCCAGCCTGTATTGCCTAGATTTGGCTTCAAGGAACCTACAGAAGTGTGTTTGAAGCTTGCTGCATCAAGGAAGGCAACATCGCTGTTATTTCTTGTCCACCAGGTCTGTCATCCCTTCATAGAAGGCAGGCAGGTGTAACAAGCTTGCAGTGTAGAGAGCTGCAGATGTGTCTGTGCCACATCTCGTTCTATCAGGCTCATGTGGAGCTAGATTGGGTGTCCCTGCCAGCTTACATACTACTCAGCAGGTCTGTCACTAAGTGGAGGGTGACGTAGTTCCAAACAACAGCTCCTTTGTGCTTTCTACCACCAGCTGTTCCACTCCTACCAAAGCAAAGGAAAGTGCCAGCTTTCAAAATAGACTGGGTATTGACAGGATTGGCACAGGGAAGTGGTCCCTCCTTTCCTGCTGCAATCTGACAGGGTGTATGCACTAATTGCTGTCATCTTCTTTCTCCTGACAGAGTTCAGCCCATGCCAGGCCACTGTCCTGATGCTGTACAGAGATCAGTCTCTCCAGAAGGAAGTTGGGGCAGGGCAACACTGTGGTGTCATCTTGGACAGGACTAACTTCTATGCAGAGCAGGGTGGGCAGGACTGTGACAAAGGCTACATGATACGGTTAGGGCAGCAGGTAAGACCCTTTGCTTCCTGAACCCAAGGCCACTGTGAGTACTGAGGCCAAGCAGAATACCCCACATGATGGGCTGGTTTGCTGTGTTAACCTACTAGCAGCTGACTCATGACAGGTCCCTTACCTTTGCGTCAGGGTTGGTAGAGCGAATGAGAAGCAGCAATATATTCACAGATGTGTACCTGCTGCTGTGGTTGTCTCTGTCAGCCCTTTGGAATTCTATCTCACAGAGGAAGACTGTAAAGTCTTCTTGGGTCTCCCTTCAGTTTGCTGCATTCTTGTCAGCTGAGGCTGCAATGCAGAGAGAAGGCAAACAATGATCAGAGAGTCTATGAGCTGAGTAACATCCCTGGCCAGTCCTGGACAGCTGCAAGCAGTGCCCCACCTGAGACCCTGTGCAAAAACTTATTCCTCCAAAAAAAGCATCAGGGAGAACCTCCATTTCTGCAGCATATTCCTTCAACCTTGCCAGAGGGAAAACTTTGACCCTCTCCTGGGAAGTTACATGGGGTGCAGTTTTCTTTCCTTCCACATTCCAGCTCTTGAGAATCACCCCTGGGCACTGATGCAGCCTTTTTAGCCTTGCAGAATGTGATAGTGCCTTGCTCAGCACTTCTTAAGCTGAAGTAGGGATCAAGTTTCTGTTGCCAGCCCAGTGAGGCAGAAATGGCACCTTGACTGCCTGAGACAAGTGCCTTGGCAGCTGCTGTCCATTCTCTCATGGACAAGCATCCTTGTTAGGATTCATCAGCATTGGTGATGTTTCTGCCCATCCACTGCAAGCTGACAGCCTCAACATGTTGTGCAGTGAGTGGCTGGATGCAGGGAAGGTCTGAGACTCTCTGGGTGCATTCACAGTAAGTTTCTCCCTGCTTTTGCCACCCAGTCACTGTCTTTTAGGGATCAGTGGGGATTGTGTTTCCCAGTCAGATCAAGTAGGCACCTATTTGGATTTTCCCTGTGTCCTAAAGCTCATCTTTCTGTCTTTTTGCTTAGGACATACTCTTTCCTGTAGAGTCAGTTCGTCTCTGTGGTGGTTACGTGGTCCATGAGGTCATGGCTGTGGAAACCCTGCGTGCTGGTGATCAAGTGCAGCTCTTTGTGGATGAGGTGATAACTCACTGCTTTTAACCTTTTCCCAGCCTTGCTTTGAGAATCCTGAGTAACCTGGGCGCATCAGAGCAGTGCAGTGAGAAGGAGACCTCACAAGTGACTCTAATCTTCTATTAGCCACTGGCCTGTCCAGAGGTATCCAGCCTACCCTTTGCTGTTTTACGGAGGTGATCTTATGGCAAAAGAAGTTAGATCTGCCCTGTGACATAAATTATCTGACAGCTGTACTACCCATTGTTTTTCTTCCCATTCCCTCATGTGCAGCCTTTCCCCTGTCTTCCTGCCACTCCTGCTCCCCTGAGCTGTGGAGAACCAGCACTCCCTGCCAACCTGTCTGTGCTCTCAGGCCCGGCGGCTGGCGTGCATGACAAACCACACTGCGACCCACGTGCTGAACTTCGCGCTCCGCCACGTCCTGGGTGAGCACACAGAGCAGCGAGGGTCCCATGTGACAGCAGAGCGGCTGCGCTTCGACTTTGACACCAAGGTGACTCTGGACTTGTGTTTGCTTGTTCTCAGCACTACCAGCATCCCAGTGCTGGCCTTCTCCCCAGGGGTTATTCTCCTCTTGCCATAATCACTCTTTCAGAGACAGGTCATGGTTTATCTGAGCAAGGAAACTTGGTTCTCTGGACATGGTTTGCTCTGCTTTGCATTGACCTGACTCTGAGCAAGGCTTGCTGAGCAGATTAATGAGGGTCAGAAGGGAAAGGGCTTAGCAAAACCAATCATGAGACCTACTTGAGTAGCATAGAAGCGTCTGAAAGATTCACCAGCTTGGCTGTGGCACATTCCTGATGTCATCCAGGTGAGAGCAGTCAGGAATTGAAAGCTGTTGGATCAGACTGAGCACTGGCCCTGGTAACCTGTCACTAACTGCAGCATCTCTGTTGAAGTGTTTGGTTGATTCTCTTGAATCAAAAAATCGTTATCCCTCATGTGAGGTGTTGGTGGGAGGGTCATAATGTTCTCAGTTCCCTTTTACAAGTAGGGAAGATGAGATGCAAGGGGAAGTGGTGTCCCCAACCTGTGCCTTTGAGAGGACTGTCCCAGTTCTCCCTCCTTTGTTCTATACTTCTCAGGAGGCTTCCCTTGAAAGTGTCTGATTTACTTTCTCAGGGCCCTGTGACTGTGGAGCAGCTGCAGCAGGTAGAGCAAGTGGTCCAGGATGTGATCAAACGAAACGAGGTTGTGCATATGGCTGAGGTCCCCCTCACACTGGCAAGAAGAGTTCAGGGACTCCGTGCAGTGGATGAGGTATGACAGGATGGCAGCATGCACCTTCATGAGCGTTCTCCTTCAGGAGCGACCATCTGGGTCGCAAGAGATGTTAATGCAATGGGTTTCTGCAAGGGAAATGACTCCCAAAACTCAGGCAGGAAAACAGGACAGAGATGAGATCTTGGGACACTGTGTTGTAAAATGTGGAGGCTGGTGATGCACAGGCTTTCTGCTCATTTTTCTTGACCAAAAGCTTGTGTGTCACCCAGTTGTTCTTTCTCCCTGTACTAATTGGTAGTGGGGGAAAAAGCAGTGCTGCCCTGCCTCTGGGGCTACTCTAGAACAGGAGAAAAATGAGGCAAACCCCTGAAGGCAGTAGTTAGTGTTTAAGTGCCCCCGAAGGACCATGTTGTTAGCTGCTGATCCCTGTCTCCTCTGTCAGGGGTATCCAGATCCAGTGAGGATAGTGTCCCTGGGGGTCCCTGTGGAGAGTGTGCTGACCCGCGACTCTGAGGCTGCATTGCAGACCTCTGTGGAGCTCTGCTGTGGGACGTAAGTGACTTTTGCTTGCAGTCAAAAGTTATGTTTGTGGGCACTGATGGCTGAGGTAGCGACATTCTTGCAAGCTCCCATCTCTGTCCCTGTGCAGCTAAGTTTCCTCACCAGAAAGATCTTGTGAGGACAGGATGTGCTAGTTATGAAGCTTTGGAAGTCCCAGGGTGAGAAAACTCAAGTGAAATGCAAAGCATTTTTCCTTGCTTCATAGTCGAAACCAATCTGGAAGAAACAAGGCACCAGCAAAGTGTGGAAAAGGAGTGTGTGGCCTGTTACACCATCATTACAAAGCTTTGGGGTTGCAGGAGGAATGGGAACCCAGCAGAAGATCCTAGAGGGTTGTGAGACCTTGAGGCCACTCTCATTATTTTAACTAATCATCTTTGCCCTCTTCTGCTTTTAACAGTAATGAGGGTCAAAGGAGAGTTTATCAATCTCAGTACAATGCTGACACACACAAAAAACCCCAAACAGGAGCAAATTTGCCTTTTAGTAGATACAGCTGAAGATGAACAATTTTATAGTCATGAGATCATTCTTGTGGAAGTAGTGGGACAAGAAACTGCATGGGAGCAGAGATGATCAATTGTTGTGAAGCTGAAATGATTACTTGTGGTAACAGAATCTAAGACACTGTACTTGTTTTCATACCCAGTATTGAAGAGCCAAGAAAGAAAGGAGAGGTTGTCAGTGCCCTGTGTCTGCACAAATACATTATGACTGGAGTTTACTGGCTGCTCTGTGAGCTGGCCTGACAAGAGAATGGTGGAGTTGGAGGAAAAAAGTACTTTTTACAAGATCTAGTAGTAGCCAAGTAGAAGAGAAAAATCTCAATTCATTCTACTGCTGAAGGAAAGTAAGGCAGAACTTGGCTGTAATGCACCATTTGACAGCAGCCTGCTGAATGGGTAGCCCATAGATTCCTCTAGAGTAGCCTCAACTTTCTGTCTGTTGCATGACAGGGTACCGTCAGGATTTTAGGGATGGGAAAAGATTGAAGCTATTTGGATTGGTGTGGGGCTGCTGGACTTGAGCCTTGTCTAAAAGGAAAGCTGGCTTCCTGATTTCTGTTCCCGGAGAGCAGCTTGTTTTCTTTCCTGTTCTCTGCTGACTTTGCAGGCACCTTCTACAAACAGGAGCTGTGGAAGATCTGTCTATCATCAATGAGCGTCAGCTTGTTAAAGGGATTAGCCGTGTTATTGCAGTGACAGGGAGACAAGCCAAACAGGTAAGAAAGGGGGAACTGAGATTTCTGACATGTTGAGATAATGCCAAAAGGAATCAATTTTGTAGGTTCCTGCATAGACAATTAGCTTCCCTATGCTTTGGCTGGAATGTCCCTGCTGCACCTGATCTGGCTTCCTTCTTCACCTCTGAACTCAGCTCTGTTGCCATACTTCACTCTTTACCTCCATCCCTCCCCATCCTAGTCTCCTGTCTCCTTGGCCTTCATTGTGTGCCTCAGACC
The DNA here is from genome assembly GCA_039877255.1 of Loriculus beryllinus. Taxonomy (NCBI): domain Eukaryota; kingdom Metazoa; phylum Chordata; class Aves; order Psittaciformes; family Psittacidae; genus Loriculus; species Loriculus beryllinus. Next base: position 8,908 of record JBCJKH010051360.1, read on the forward strand.
CCTTTTCCAAGGTAAGCACGTGGCACAAAAATACCAGGAAACTGTTTGATATATAATATCACATAGCTGTATCTCCTCTGGACTACAAATTTCATCCCTGGGTAGGTGCACAAAGGTGTGATCCTTTGTGCTTTGGTTTCACCTCTTGCTCACCTCCTGCCTATCACAGTTGGATTTGCTTTTCATGATTACAGGGCTCTTGCCTCATTCATACAGCCCTTTTGCTTCTTTTCTTTAGTCTTTTTTTCTTCCAAAATGTGATTCTGGTCTCTATAAAAAGTAAGAAACCTGCTGTTGCGTCTCTGAGATCACACTGTCCTTTAAATATCTGGAAGTGTCAAGGGGCTCCACGAGTTTGCCTGCTTCCTTTAAGGCTACAGTCAGAGGAGAGTGACTCACTGTCAGTGGAACTGGGAAGACTAAAGGCAAAGCCCACCCCTGCAAATCTGTTGCTTTTTGGCTGGCTGTCCCCTCTGCATCTGTGTCCTTTGGAAGGCTTTTCTTAGTGCAGAGGAATGAAAAGCTGCAGGGCACATCTGCATGCTTTGCTGGATGTGCTGGCCTGGAGAGACCCCAAGACAAGCTGTGTACACGTGTTAATCAGACAGGGGAGAGTAATCAGAGAGAGTGAGTGATTTGGAACAAGCGATATGTGTCCAAGCTAGACACAGCAGTTCTCACTGTCCACAGCTTATCTTATATACTCTCTTCTGTCCTGGTCTAAAGTCTTGCAGGACCATCATGGGCACAGAAATCTGGAAGGGAGGAAATGCTCCAAAGCATAAGGATTGTCATCGGTGAAAAAAGTTTGTATTAAGTTTTTGAGGGGTTTTTTTGTGTGAGGAGGAGGGTTATTACTGATTGTAGCATTGGTGTTGGGGAAAGCAATAAGAAACATACACCAAGGTCAGCTGAACTCAGGAAATATGCTTGAACAGCTGATGACACTTAAAACACTTTAGTTTCAGTGTTTCTTTTGTTTCTTTAGTCAATAGTTTCAAGATTGCTTCTGATAATGAAATATGATAATAATTTTTATAATGAAAAATGAGCTCTGAGAAGTAAACAGGGCTGCCAAGTTTTTCTCATTGAAATCCTGATCAGTTGCTGTGAGATACTGAGGAAGCATGAATGCACAACAGCTTGCTCCCCAGGGTGTGACTGTCTAGAGTCAGTTGCAAGTCTAGAGGCAAACTTTTGAATGGAGTCTTTTTAGGACATTTGTTCTTAAAACCTCTGTAGGTGTCTTCCCACTAGATCCTGAGAGCACTCCAGTGCTTGTGACCCTGCTGCCTCTCCACTTTCTCCATCCCTGCTCATTCTTTCTGTTGCTGCATTTGACGCATTCTTTCTTTCCATCTCTCAGGCTCGGGAAGTAGGCCAGTGCTTGGCTATGGAAGTGGACTCTCTCTCTCTACGAATGAAGCAGAGGAGCTCCTCTATTCCTGAGATGCAGAACCTCTCCAAAGAAGTGGGCCAGTTGACCAAAGTAAGGATTGCACTCCTTTACAGAAAGATGCCAGCACAGGCTCAATAGACTTGAGGCATATGACTTCTTTCTTGCCAGGTTCAGATCTTAGGATGGTCAATAGCCAGGGCAAGTTGCTATCTGCTATTGCCTCTTTGATCACAAAAATTTCTGCCAGTGTCTGGGTGCCTCTGTTGCAGGTGACATGCTGCCAGAGGGAATGTGAGAGAAGACAATGGTGGGGGGGTAAAGTACTGAAAGAGGGTTCTCAGGCTTTAGGTGCCCAACTGGAAAGAAAGCTACACACCACAGTGACTGCTGGGCCTGATCACGTAGGGGTGTAGGAGGGTCTGTGAAGAGGCCAGGCTCCAGCCTGACTTCCCAGAGAACTAGCAGATAATGTCTAGGTACAGTTTAGTGTCCTTACACAGCAAATTGTCTTGCAGGTGGTGACTGAGACTGCAATGCCTCAGTGGCAAAGAAAAGAACTAGAGACCATCCTTAAAGCGCTGCAGCGAACAGCTAACACGGCTGTCAAGAAACTGGAGGTGAAGCAGGTACTGTGGCAGCAGCATGCTAACCTGCAGCCTGCTGAGGCACTGTGTGGCATATACCAGCAGAGCTGGTGTCTCTGTCACACTTCACAGCCACTTGGTCACTAGGGTCCCATTAGAAAGCAGGTACAATCACACACAGTGCAACACAAGCCCTGTGTTAGGTTGATTTCACTGGCATTAACCAGGGCCATCATTTAAAATGCAGTGAGTGACTGACTGGGCTTTTGACACTGCAGAATCCCTGTGTGTGTCTGCCTGTGAGGATGAGAGGCCATACCAGCACTTTTAGCAACTACCAACAGGCAGATAGGCATTGCCTCCTTGTTTCTACATGGAGAAGATGAGATGACCCTGACAGTGGCTTTATGAAGTTATACACTAAGATGGTGGCAGGACAAAGCATTTATCCCAGCCATATAGATATTGCATTATTAAAAGCTCTTTGGAAGTGCTTATTGGTCACTTAGTGTTCTCAGCAAAAAACATCCTTCTCTTAAAGAGAGAGCATCTCGCCACAGAAGCCCTCCTGAGGTACATGGCAATGTGTGTGTCCAGGAGAGAGGCTGGAGAGTGAATGGGTCACCGTCTATTCCACTTTTGACAGAGGTTCATATCTGTTTGATTTTGAGGAAGGAGGGTTGTACAGAGGAGGACTGTGGAGATTTCAGTCTGCCAGTCCTACTTTGGTGTTGACATACATGTCCCCTCTATCCCACAGAGCAACATTTCCATTTCCCTTTGCATGCACATATCCCCATTCAACCCACTCTGCCACCTGTAGCCCCTCAAGTGCTGTTTGTTTCCTCTTCTAGGCTGAAGAGAAGGCACAAAGCCTGCTAGCAAAACATTGCAGCCAACCTGTCATCGTTGATACTGTCCCAGCTGATTCCCTCTCTGTGAGTAATCCACCTGTAGTTCTTACAAGGGTAATTTTTGTTGGCCTCAGGTGCTGCATGCAGTAAGAGGGACCTGCTGGGCACATTTTCTGCTGCATGCCAGTTACCTTTGCTGTGGCTTGACCCCTCTGCTCCCTGCCTTTCCTAGATCCTCATGAAGGTAGTGAACCAGCTGTGTGACAAGTCTCCTGGCACATCAGTCCTGCTGCTCAGTCCTCAGGCTTCTGGTGAGGTGCTCTGTGCCTGTCAGGTGGCCAAGGTAAGCATAACCCTGCCTGCAAAGAGTGGTTGGACCTGCTACTCCGCAGGTCTCCATTGAGGCTTTTCCTGGGATTCTGTAGTGTTCAGGGTAATCACACAGTGAGAGGACATGAGATTGACTGTACTGGGACCAGATAAGCTTTCAGTCTCTGATGGGCACAGATATCTCTGGATGTTCCAGGCCAGGGGCAAACAGTATTAACATGTAAGCTCAGCCTTTTCTGTCCTCACAGTCATGACTGCCTCAGGTTAGGGAGGGCCCAGGCTGGGTGAGGAGAGGGTGTTGTTACCTTGCTTTATCCAGATTGCAGAGTGCTCACCGGTCTAAATGACTTTGTTCTGTGTCTTTCACAGAATTGCCTCCCTGTGTTCTCTGCTGCTGACTGGGCTGTGGCTGTCTGTGCACAGATGGAAGGGAAGGCAGGAGGCTCTTCCATCGTCGCTAAGGGCAGTGGAAATGCCAAGGGCATGCAGGGAGCCCTCACTACTGCACTGAAGTTTGCTCAGAGTAAACTGTGATGCTTTGGTGGCAGGACAGCTGTAAGCACCCCAGCTGCAAGCTACGTGGACAGTTGATGCAGAACACATACACTGCTGATATCAAAGGTTTAACAGCTCCCACACTGAGCATTGCTGCAACCAGTGCATTGGAGAACTTGGTTTCTGACCATCCAGGATAATTGGAGACCCCACTCCTGATCTCTGTTGTCAGCATGAGCATATGGCGATTGAGCCTGAGAAAGCATGAGTTACAACAGCAAATCCTGCTTCTCCTGGGAGAGTGCGGTTCTTGCCACAAGACTGGCACACAAGTGTTCTGTGAGAACACAGGGAGATGGCACAGTGTTATCCTAAAGCCACTAAAGGGCAGAGAGTGTCCGGTCCCCTGGTGTTTCTTGTTAGCTGCACCTTCTAATCGTCCTTGCCTCCACCTCTTTGCTTTGGATGAATGGTCTTACCCTTGTTTCTTCCTGCTACTCCTTTGTAACTCCTTCTCACTCTTGCCTTCTGGCTTCTTCCTTACCAGCACCTACCTAAAAACCACCATGGATGTGGTGAGCTGTGTGAATGGGATTGCTGTGTTGCAGCATGGAAATCCATGCAGCAGTTAGCTCCTGAGTCTTGAGGTGAGCAGGTGTCTCTTCTAAATGGCTGTTTGTCACAAGCATCAGCAGATCCAGCAAACTCAACTCATTGTTAGTGATATGTTGAGCTCCTGGCCAAAGCACCATTGTTTTACATGCAGTATTGACCTAAATGAAGAGAAATCACAAACTGTAGCTGAGGCAAAAGTGCAAGCAGGTTTTACCCTGTGAGCAGCAGCAACAGCAGCAGCCTCACAGGGACAGATTTCACCAGCAGGTAGGGTTGCCTGGCACTGTGGAGGAAGGTGGAGGCAGCAGTAGCTGCAAGCTTTTGGGGAGAGGGGGAGGAGAGGTGGAAGCACAGTGATGCTGATGGATGGGGAGCAGGAAATGGCTGTCACATAAATAAGGATTAGTGAGGATGTAGTGGAGAATGGCTCAGTCTCCTAATGAGAGACTTACAACTTTTAGCTGTCTGCTTGACGGGGAGAGGGTGGATAGCTGCTGTGAGCAGAGCCTTCTCTCCCTTTTCTCTTCAGTGAACAGTTCACCTGGGGAAAAAGAGAGGTGGACTTGATGGTGTCATTAGAGAACAAGCGGATTTCTTCCCTATGTCAGTGGCTGTCCATCCCACAGTCTCATATGTTGTCCCTAAGGCTTCATGTGGCTCCTACTCATCTTTGCAAAGTGCCAGGAGCTGATTTTGCATTTGGATAAGTGTCAGCCATAAATGTGGGGACTCAGAGGCAGAAGGAATCGGGAGGCTTTAAGGGCCAGTGGTGCTCCCCACTGTCCTCCTCTGCTCCCCCAAAGCACTGACAGCTGCGGAAAGAGCATAGGCCTTCAGCCTTTCATTCAGTAAATGCTGCTTCCAGCTAGGGAGCTTAGAGCAGGGCTTGCTGCAAAGGGGACTGTGAGCCAAGGTTCTGCTGCCAAGAATTCAGCCATCCCCCTGCCAGTGGGCAGGTTGCTGCTCACCTCAGGCTCTGCCTCTGTTCCTGTGTGCTGTAGCAGAGCCAGCTGAGTGCTTGTTCAAGTTTCTTTCTGTTTCTGGGTGCAGAGGTACTCATAACGTGTCTGCAAGGAACCTGAACATAGGAGAGAGTTGGAACATCCAGCTCAGTGCTTCGGGGCCTTGTGATGAGTCTCGTGTAGGGTTTGTGAAGTCCCAGGGGATGGTTTGTTCTGTCAGCTGAAAGCAACATTAGTGCCTCGTGTTGCACAGCTCCTGTGTTTCACTTGGGCCACAGTGGTACCAGATGTGGGGAGGTGAAAGGGTGCTCTAGCTTACTGGGAAAGCACCTTCCCAGGGTGCTTTTTGTGTTGCTATATTAATAGCTGCTACAGGAGATGATGTCTCCTTTCGCTATTGGAGAGTAGGTGTGAGGAGGAGGAGAGGAATACTGGGTTAAGCAGCTCCTGCACCATGCTACAAAAGCAGAGCCTGAGCTCTCCAGCAGCAGCCTCACAAAATTAACCCCCTGTGGCCTGATTTTTAGTTTAAAAACTACTGACCCCTTTTAGACTTCTGCCCAGCCCCTTAAGGGGCTGCAGCCTGCTGTGATGGTGCTGTTCATCTCCTGCCTCGGCCAGGGCACTCTCAGAGGGACCCTCCAGCTTGGAGCCCATTTTCTTTCTTCTCATTTGCTGCTCTTGACCTTTCTGGGCACAGAACTCAGAATTTCCCTTCCTCTTTCTGAGCCTGCAAGGATTTATGAGGTCACTGCATAACCAAATCATGATCTGACTACATCTCATGAGTTCAGTGCCAGTAAGCCTGCTCTGTGATTAGAGGTAGAAAAGGATGCTGTCCCACAAAAGAATAGTTCTGTGGAGGCACCTGTGGTGCCGTATCGCCCCAGGCTGGTACATGGGTCATTGCAGTAGCAATTCTGGGTTTTGGGCTGTGGCCATACCAGACTGTCACTGGTCCTGGGAGAGAGCGTTTCCTGCTGGTCTCCTGATGAACCCCCATTGCACAGACTGACATCCTGTCCTCCCCTTTCCCTGCCACACAAGGACAGTGCATTCGTACCCTGTGCCACATTTCTGCCTGGGATACTCTGTATTTAGAGGCAGGTCAAGCAGCACTCAGCTGGGAGGGCTCTGGGGAATGAAACACAGGGTTTAAATATAGTTCTCTGGCCAGAACAGTAGCCTACATTCTCTTACAGTCATCAAGGACCTAAGGGGCGAGCAGTACCCTCGGCACACATTGGCAACTCCGAACACGCCCGCAGAAGGGACGGCAGGAAGCGGGAAACTCATTAGGAGACAATGGTATTTTTGCTGTGAGCAGGTGCTGTCAGGTTGGCAACACCTCCATAAGTCCAGATGGACCCCGAGGTCCCTTAAGGGCACGTGCAATGCAAGGGCTTGCCAACCCCAATTGCAAGCAACTACCTGGCTTCAGCAAAAGGACAGCAGCAAGTACTTGCTTGCCTTTCTTCACCCCACTTTGCTGCAGGAGCATCACTCTCAATAGGCTGGGCTGCAGAGTGAGAGGGTGCCACACAGAGAAGCCCAGCTCTCCCTAGGCACCTCTGTCACCCAGACCTGAGGCAGGCTGCTGCATCCCGGAACTCGTTCCAGGGAGGTGCTGGGATCTTGGCGTTGGTAGCAAAGCTAAGCCACACATTGCTCTGTTCTCCCACCGCAGCCAGGCACTCAGCCATGCAGCACCCATGCACGGCACACACAAGGCTGCAGCAGTGAACCGCAGGCCCAGAGCACCCATGGTGAGGTGGGGACATCCCATCCCGCGGGGGCAGCTCAGGCCCACCGGAGGCAGAGGAGGGGATGGCTCTGCACTAGAGGCGTTCAGCTGAGGGACAGGCGGAGTGTTAGGGCGTGCGGGCAGGGCAGGAGCTGCCCGTGGCTTAAATCCCACCTCTGTCGCTGGGTTCCCGGCTCCCGGGAAGCGTTGCTGGAGCTGGACCACGTTTCCAACACAGCAGGACGCTGTCCGCAGCGGAGAGCCGACAGCCCCAGGAGGCAGCAGAGGCAATCCAGGAGGGATCCCGCCGCCCGCTCTCCTCTGCTGCGTGCCATTCGCAACCGGCCGGCTCCCTGCAGTCAGCCCGGATTGCAGCTGCGTGTTCTCAGCTGCAGCACAGGCACCTCTGCTCCAGACAGCACCAGCACGAGCAGCAGCGCTGGGAGAAGGGGGTTCCCTCTCCATCCTCCCCACCACCAGCCCTACAGCTGTCGGGAGCACCCTGCTGCTGAGCTCACCCTCCTGAGCTGCACACAGCCCACTGGAGGGAAAGCAAGGGATGAATTTTGATTGATTTATGTCATTCTGGGGCTTAGGCTACTGGAGGAGGCCCAGGATGTCAGCACATCACCCTGTTTGCATCCAGATCCACCATCCAGACAGCCACGCACTGCGGCATTCATTACACACTGCCCTCATGCAACCAGATCAGGCTCCGAGTGGGAAGATGAGCAAAGCTACACCCATGTTCAGCCCCAGACATTGGGGTGCTGCTGCCCACCATGTGAAATGGCTCCCTTGAGACTGGGGAGGGGATGGAAGGAGACCATGTCCTGCAGAGTGTGCTCTTGGGGAGGCTGAAAGGAGGTCCATATTGCACCCATCGCCTGTGTGTCACTTTTGCGAGCTGGGGAGCTTCAGACTAAGTTGTGAAGTCCTATCATCCACAGTCACTTAAGACTCCCATGGAGGCTGTCAACTTCTAAGTCCTTCTGTGATTCCAGTCCAAAGTCCTTCCTGTGTTTTCAGCTGGCTATGGGATCTCTATCCCAGAGCTACTGCCATCAGATAGTCCGGTCTTCCTGGGTTGCTCCACCCCAAGTGCCTGAGGCTACACAGACACTGGGTTACTATTCCAGTCCCCAGTCAAGATCACTATGTCTCCTTCTAGTCCTTGTCTAGCCTCATTTCATGTGCTTCCTGGGCTTGAGACCCAGGAAGGGGAAGATGAATCTGAGCCTACATAGACCTTATTTTCACATGGTGAAGAATTATTTACACTTGGGTTGGGATTTGCTGCTCTACTAATTTTGTTGTCTCCTTGTTTATCTGTTTGTCCCACATTTCTGATGGCATTTTCTTCCTCCCCTTTCTTTCCCTCACTGCTCCCTCTTGTGGGTGTCTTTCCTCCCTCTTCTTCCTCCTCATCCTCCCATCTGGCTGGGTTAGGCAGAGGCAAGAAGACACGCAAGGAAGATAATCCATCGACTCCAATATCACCGAGTTTTACAGAGAAAGGGGCAAGAGATGCCAAACTGAATGACCTTTAAAACAAGCGAGCTCTCAGGTTCCCTCCCCCTCCCAGCAGCTGCTCCTCTGTAACCTTCCTCTCCCTGCCCCAGCATTTATTTATAAGTACCATCAATAATTAAGGACCTGCCTGCCTGTTTGCCTCGGCAACGGTGTTGACAGAGGCAGCTCTGACGTGTCCTGCCTCAGCCTGGCTGCTTTGCTCACTTGGGCTTTCAATTTTCTTCTCCTGCCTTGTTAGAAACACAGGAATCACCCACCTGGAACAGACCAGAGGCCCAGAGAGCCAGGACTGCTCTCTGCAGAGGGCTGGTCTGCCTGAAAGCAACCCAAGAGCTGCTGGCTCTCGCAGCCCCAGAGCAGCAGCACAAGATGAGATGTCTGCAGTGTCCCTGCTATGGGCACCACTGTTCCCTGTCAGAGTCAGGCTCCAGGAGAAGAGATTCCTTGTTCACATACGAGGACTTGGGAGCTACCAACGCTGGTGGTTTCTTGCTGAGAAAACAGCAAGCGAGGGCTCTGTGGCTGGCGTCCCCAGCTCACCTGGGTGAGCATCACCCTGGGCACCCAGCCCTGGGTACCCAGCCAGAGGAGTAGAAGAAAGAAAGTCCCACCAAGCTGCAGTACTACTGAGAAGGAAGGAGCTGTTGGCCCAGCTGGACTTAGAAATCAGGGATGGAAGACTTCCTACTGGCCTGGCAGAAGCACCACAGGGCATAACCTGGGGACAGGCCAGGTACAGAGGCAGCAGCTGGACTTGGCACATCACTGTCCTTGGGAACACTCCAGGTCATTCCTTGCGGACTCAAGGGCCCTTGAACAAACCCTCAGGCTGCAGTTTGCAGGTAGCCCAGCTCAGCAAGCAGAGCCTGAGCGCAGGGGCCGTTGTCAGTGCAATCCCGATGCGGTGACAGGGCACAAGGGGGAAGCCCGATGGCTCTCCCGGAGCTGGCTGCGGTGCTGAGACACAAGCGGTGGCAGAGAGCTGCAGCAGGGTGCGTTCGGCAGCGCTCACCCAGCCCTCCCAGCACGACTGTAATGCCCCGGGCTGCAGTGCTCCACCAGCCAAGCCCTGAATGGGAGCACGGACGGAGCCGGGGCTGTGCCATGGCCCCAGCACCCCGCTGCGGGGCTGCGGAGCGCCCAGGAGCCGGGCGCAGCAGCAGGGGGAAGCGGATCTGTCGTGGAGCGTGGCTCTGGAGGACGGTGATGGCAGCTGGCAGCTCCCAGCCCTGCCGCTGCCGGGCTCTGCTGGGGTGGGAAAAGGGCACCAAAGGACAGCAGCAACTCAGCAGCCCGTGGCGTGCAAGCGCTCGGCCTGTCCTATTCCATCAGCATCCGCCCCGACGTTGTCCTTGCTGTGACACGGTGGATGGGGCTCCCCTTCCGACCACCCGTTCCATGCTCTGGAAATGCTGATGCAGGATGTATGGAGCTGCTGCTGGGGAACACTAAGAGATGGAAATAGCACCTTCTTCTCCAGGTACCTCCACTTCTATGCAGCCCTTGGGCTGCTGGAAGAGCTCACCCCCTACCCACAGGTCTTCCTCTTCTGTGGACCAGGTTCTGAGGAGCATCCTCAGCCTTCAGGGGAAGGGATGACCTCTGCAAGGGGTACCAGGTGTCCCTCTGCAACAGGTATCACAGCCAAGCTGGGTTTGAGAGTAAAAAAGGCAAGAAAGGACGATTCCCTCATTTCAAATCTAACAAAGCTCCTGAACCTCTGAGCTGCTTTCTGGTGGCCACAAGGAGGGAAAGATGCTGCGTTGCCTGCCCTGGTCTTTTACAAAAATCTCCCTGTGCACAGCCTGTGCTGTAGGACCCGATCCCCCACAGCATCCTTCAAGACCTCTTACCCCTGACTGCAAGCAGCGAGCACCTTGGGTTTATCAAAACACAGCACAATGGGGAAAGGTGGAAATTAGGGCAGGGAATGGAATGACACAGAGTCACAAGCTAAAACGCAAAGCATGGATCACCGTGGGGAGAAAAAAGACACCATGCAAAACCAACAGACTATCTCCATGAAAGTGCTGGAAAACAACCTCCCACTAGCTCCCATCCCCAGCCTGGGAAGGGAAAAGCTTCACACCTGCTCTGAATGTCGTGAAGGCTGCAACAAGCCCTGCCAGGAATAGAAGTCACTGACTAGATGCTTTCCCTCCTCCAAGGGAGAACGCAGCCAGCTCTGCTCTCCCACATGGTGCCCAGCCTGGCTCACGCACCCACTGCCAGGTTTGTGGAGCCAGGGGATGCCATCCCTGCCTGAAAGCCCTGCAGCCAGCAGCCACATGCCAGGGCAGGGAGGCACATGACCAGCACATCCGAGGGGAGCTGGGCACAGCCGGCACCCCATTTCATAGGAATAACGGAGCAGAGGAGAAGGGCAAGGGAAAGCATCCAGTGGCCAGCGTTTCTATGCTGATTACATCCTCAGTGGTGCGACCTGCTGCAGGTAGCACCGTTTCTGTGCGTGTCTCCTCCTGCACTCTGCTAAGGGATGTGTCTTCCCCTGCCCTCCAAGGAGCTGAGTGGCAGCAGCCTGGCAGAGAGGGGACACATGCTCCAGGGATAGGATCTGGGGAGGTTACTGTGACACAGTAGTGAGAGTGGAGATCCCAGAGCTCAGGCAGTGTTAATGGAGATGCCCAAGAAGAGCCAGCAGAAAGTGTTCGAGTCCCTGCAGAAAAGGGAGGATTGCTATAGGAGTCACCCAGTTCTGAGCCAAAAGCAGCAGATATTCTGCTAATGCAGCCATCTGAAGCAGAAAGGCTGGGAAAATCTGAGCAAATCTTCCCTGAGTCTGTTTTGCTGCCCAAAGACTGAAAATAGGATGTTTCTGCTGCCCACAGCTTCCAAATCACGCTTTCAGGCAGGACAGTTGCTTTGCTTTTCCTCTCCTCCTCTTCATTTCATTAAGGGGAGGTTAGGGGCTGAGAGAAGCTTTTTGAACCTTCAGACCTTTGCAGGCAGCTACCCAGTGGTGGTTAGCGACCCTGGCCATACAACAAAATGTTTTCCAACAGGGAAGGAAAGGAACAGGGGTGAGGGAGCACAGAGGAACCAACAGCTGTGGTCCAGTCCTGGGCATTGCTTGTTAATCTTAGCACAGAGAGCTGGGCACAGGGGACAGCCTCGGAGCAGATCCTCTCCTCCCTGGCACCCTGGGGCTCTACCAGCACCTCCTGTGTCAATCCCACAGTGAGTGGGGCTGAAGACCGGGGAAGCTGTAGCAATCACGGCAGTCTGGAACCCGGCTGTACTGGTTCTCCATCTCTTTTCTGTGCACCCAAGGGCGGAGAGAAAGGGAGGAGAGCCTGGCACGGCTCCTGCCTGAGCCTAGTGTGCCATCTGGCATTTGGATGCGACTCGCTGGGCTGAGTGGGAGTCAGCAGAGGGACCTGAATCTTCTGGCCTGACGTTGGAGGGATCTCAGAGGGAAGGAGAGAGGGCTCCAGCAGCAAGGAGGGAGGCGTTTGCTAATGGGAGCCAGTAGGTCCCTAGGCGCGGATCCCACCTGCAGGAGGGTTTTCGTGATTCAGTCAAGAACAAATATACGATGTGGGAAAAGAAATTAGAACCTAAGAAGAGGTAAATGAAACTGCCTTGTCTGGGGAGCTTCAGCTTGGCAGGATGAGGCAGTGTGTCTGCTCCTTCCCTCTCTCCCTGCCACAAGCAGCAAGGGTCAGTGATGACCCTCAGGAAGAGAGTTCCCACAGTGGAAAGTGTTACCAGCTGCTGAGCTGAACCAAGCAGGAAGGAGCAGCAAGGGTTTATTGAGACACTGTGGCTGTTCAGAAGGACAGGATGGCACAGAGGTGGGGTTAGTGAAGTGCAGCCTTACCAAGCATCTCAGGTAGACACCAGGGCAGAGGGTGTTCTGCTCCAGAGCCAGGAACTGAGATGTACAGGAAAGATCTAACAGCATTCAGTTCTGCCTCCATTTCTTGGGATGTGATTCCTGGGAGGTGCAGCCTCAGTGAATGAAGAAAACCTCTTGCACTATTCCTGCATCTGCACTAACATAACCTGGATGAAGGAAAACTTCCTGTTTTAGAGCTCAGGCCAGAGGTGTAGTGGCATAAGAAGGGAAAAAACATCCCCTTGGGCAGGTCGTATCCTGAATTAACCCCACTGCAGCCGGGCTGTGCCCTGTGGGAAATGGGGGACAGGTCCCACTGTATCCTGCACTGGCAGCAGAGGAGGGATGCCTTTTTCATAGAACTCAGTGTGATGCATGGTGGTGGGGATGCCAACCATAATGACAGGTCAGAGCCACTCATTATTTCTTCTCCTGTCTTGTTTCTTTAATTAAACTCAAAGAGAGAGCAGCCAACCCATCTGCACCATCAGGCTTTGGTGGGATTGTTTATCTCATTCCCTGCAGGGCTCCTGTGTGCCATCGGAAAGATCAGGGTGAGCCAAATGCCTGCAGCCTGCCAGCTGCTAGCTCTGCTCCTCCCCATGCCCACCATCCACGGGCAAGGCCTGTGGAATGTCCTGGGGAGATGGGACTCTGTTCCCAGTGCTGATCCCTGCTCACCACAGAGCCTGCACAAGCAGCAGATGGGCTGGTATCCCCCTGCCAGCACAGGCAAGGGGGCTGGAAGGTAGGTGGTGGAACCAAATCCAGTCTAATTAAGGGTAATTACCATTCATCCCAGGAAGCGGTAGGAGACAGAGCCCACGTTCTCCCTACCTATTAATAGCTGTCAGCAGCTGCACAGCTCACTGGGACCCAGGGAGAGCAGAAAGCTTTGGGAGGAGCGGCAGCACAGAGAGCATCCTGCTCCCCATCCTTCAGTGCCAGCCGTGCAGGGGGCTTTTTCCCCCTTCCAGGATGCTGTTTCTTTTGCTGCTTCCCCCATGATTCCAGCACACACTAGCTGCTTTAAAGCCGTTTTCCAGCAAGAGCTGCAGAGGGCCAGCCAGAGGAGAGCCTGGACACAGGGCTTTGGAGCCTGTTCCTGCTCCTCAGCATCCTCAATCTGCTGACCAGCCCCAGTTTGGGCAACTTTCTGTGCTCCTCACTGAAGCCACCCCTGCAAGAGGACTCCCCCAGTGCCAAGGACAGACCTTGCTGGCTCCTGCCCCTGTGAATCCCTTTGGTGTTAGGCAGAGATCAAACACCAACTGCTTTCTCTCAAACCTGACCTTCAGCTGTACCCGCAGCTCTTCCCCCCAGAGAGATGAACCGCATCTGACAGATGGGGGCTGCCTCGCTGAAGGCATCAGCTAAAGAAGCAGCCTCACATGGTGTAAAGGACTCAAACAGAATGATATCCTGGATGGGTACAGTGACTTCTGGCTGTCACAGCATGATGTGAGGACAAAGTGGGCTGCAGGAGATGTACTAACAGGGGGACACGTGCACAGAGGGTGGTTTTCCATCCCCTTCCCTTCCTGCTACCTCCAGCTGCCGCTGAGAGCAAACAAGCTGCTGCCTGCCACGGATAAAAACCTCACCCGATGTGTCTGTGCAGTCCCTGAGGAGACAGCTGGTGCTGGTGCCACCCCACCAGGGAGGAACCAAGAAGCAGGTTAGAGAAGAGGAGAGCTGCTTGGCTGCGGGCTGTCTTGGTGGCTGGGCAAAGCAGGCCAGAGGAGAAAAAAGCACCTTTCTGTGCCCAGGCACTGTCCTCTCCTACTCTGGCACTAGGCAATGCCTGGCAATAGTCCCTGTCCCAGCAACAGCCAGCACAGTCACTGCTGGCGCTGCGCTCCTTGCACTCAGAGCTGCTGGGGTGAGGGTTCCCCTTGAGTTCCCTTCTCTCAGCTGCTCACCTTGAAGTGGAAGATTCGTAGATTGAGAGGAGCCACATCCAGCATCTGCTTTGAGAGAAGCCTAGCTCTGCTCCTTGCTGAAGCCTATTACTGAAAGAAACCAAGGCAACAGCTGAGACGGGAAATGTTAAGAGTGGATATTTGGGATAAAAGAGGGAGCTCCCCCGGCCAGCCATGGACGGTCCTTAATTTCTGCAGGTCCCTGAAGCACACAGACTGCATACAGACCAACAGTCTCTCTCCCTGGACATGCTATGAAAGACCATTTATGGATGGAGCAGTTTGCAGCTTTCTGACAAAGCCTGAGCTCCTGGTGCCACAGCTCTAGAAATCACACCCAGATGAGTGAGCTTTAAGATATAGCCAAAAAACACAAGGATTTTCCCTTCTCTTCCCTTCCCAGGATATCATGTTGCTGCCTTCATCCCCACATGGCTCTTCTCCCAGCAACTCTTTACAAACACCCTCAAAGAGACTAAGAATTCAAAGTGGGAGAAGCCAGGTAGGATAACAGGTTTCTAGTCCACCATGCCTAAAAGGGGTTGTCACCCTGCAGGCATAGCTCTGTCTCCAGAACAGCATTCAAATCTTCACCTTAGCCACGGAAAATGCCATGTGGGGTATGTTCCTCCCGCAGAAGACACTGAAGGACCTGGATCCTCTCCTATTTATTTGTTGTGATACCAAGTTCAACTACTGTTACCCTGTCCTCAAACTCCAGGCAAAGACAGAAGTGCTGATAATGCACACCACCATCACAAGCGCTGTCTGGGGAAAATCTGAGACCTGGCAGCTAGAGGGATTTAGAGGGCAGCTGGGATTTGCTGGTAGGATGATGCTCTAGTCACTAAGGGCAGAAAGCTGTGCCTTCCACCATCCCCTCCCTCAGATGTGAAAAGGAGGAATGGGAATGGATATGGGATTGAATATGGGTGTTTTACCCTCCATGCAGTCAGCTACTCCATGGCATCTGAGGAGCAACTGCAACTGCACACCCCATGGAAACACCTGTTAACGTTTACACACATGGAAATAAATGCTAAGGTAGATAAAGAGTTAATACAGCTATTTTTACCAGCTGGTATTAGTAGTTTTCAGTGTATGATTGCATCCAGTTCAACAACTGACTGCAATACTTGGGCAACGCTGTCTCTGGGAATCAATGACTGGGCAGACACCGCTGGACTCCGCTGGACTGTGAAGTCTTCAAAACATGACATTTGTATTACATTAGGCGTGAGGTAGGCTGAAGACCTCAGTGATGATGGCTCGTTGAAGGCTCAGCTCAAAATTGTGGAGGCAGCTCAGCAGGGCTACTTCTGTGGGTGCAGTTCTCTCAAGTCGAACAGAATACATGCATGGACATCGGTGCAAGAGAACATATTTCTAGCTTTATATTGCTCTCACTTCTGCTTTTCAAGATCTCTAAAGCCCTGAAGACATGTTCCCGGGAATAATACGGTCAGTGTGAGGCCAGTGTTTGTGACAGGCTTTGCAAGGCTGCTGACACCCCCGCTGTGTTAAACACCAGCTCGGCTCACAGGCGGTGTCACTGTCCTCTCCGGAGCTGAGTGACAGAATCAGGCCGCACCTAGAAAAGAGGCACATTGCTGCCAAAGCCCAACTGCCGATCTGACACTCACAAAGGAGGCCTCGAACACTCGATCCTTTCGTTTAATCTATGCCTCTTTGCATGCATTGTTTTGTCGCTCAGCCTTCAGGTAATCTTGGACCACATCCTCACGACCACCAGGTCTGGTTTGTACGAGAGTCAGCGAAGCTTCCCCAATTTCCCAGCTACTGTGGGACCCGCAGGAGCTGTCACCGGTGCGATGCGTGCTCCCACAGGGCACAGGCTGGGGACACACACCCGGTACCGAGCGCAGAGCCGGATCCCCCTGCACCACCGCTCCGCCCCGGCAACGGCCGCGTCCGCAGCGACCGGCGGCAGCAGCGGCGGGTGAGAGCCGGGCGGGCGGGCCGGGGGGGACCGGGCTGTTCGTACCCAGCGGCAATGGACGGCAGAAACCCCGAGGGGCGAGGAGGGGCCCCCGTGTTTGACAGCCGTGCCCTCCCCGTGAGCTCGGGTCTCCTCGGGGGGCGGCCGTTCCGCACCTCCACCCGCCGGCCGTTTACAGCTCTGGTTGTTAACCGGTTGGCCGGGCTAACGGGCGTTCTGTGCTCTCGGGGGCTGCAGAGGAGAGCCTGGCTGCGGGCTGCGGTGGGCAGCAGCTCTCGGAGAGCTTTTGTGTTTCTGAACCCCCTGTGGGGCAGTGACCGTCACATGGACATGGTGACAGACCCGGAACCACAGCGCTGGCCCCTCGCACCGCCTGCGTTACGGTGAGGGCATTAACCATATCCCCAAAGGGCTGGCTGGCCTTACTCTGCCCAGCTTCCCATTGCAGCCAGATTCCGCTATAGCTGAAGCTAAATGGATACCTCATTTGGCACCGTTTTGTTTGAACTTCTTTAAAGCCCATTGCAGAGTCTCAGCCCCTTGAGCCTGCGATACGCTGCCATAACGCACGCCTAGCATCAGCTTTTGTGAGTGTAAGGAGGTGTGATGAGTCCCTGCATGCGGCAATGGGATCAGCGGTGTGTTAGCCGGTCAGCCCCTTGCCAATGTCCCCGCTAGCCTGCTCGGTGCAGAGGTAACAGCACGAAGGGCCGGGTGCCGCTGCACTGATGAGAGGGCTCCCTCTATTTCCGACCGGGCTGAGCTCCAGTGCAGATGTGATCTCGGCTGGGGCATAACCGAGCTCCAAAGGAATTCCTCCTGCACTTGCAAACTCTTCAGTAAACGCAACATTTACAGTTGCTCCTATTCTTAGATCATTGTGGTGCTGGTAGGAGCTATCAGCCAAAGGTCACTAGTTTCCATGCAACTCCTCTTTAGGTCTCTCTGGGCTTTGGTGTGAATCAAAAGAGCAGAAATCTTTTATTCCCAGGTCAGAACAGGTTCAGCTGTAGAAGGTTTGGTAGGCATGCAGGTAGCAGCATAAGTTGCCTGTGTGACTGGCTTTCTTCCCAGAAAGGGAAGTGTGATTTCTAATTTTTTTATGTATATAGAAGGTTTAGTATAATTTACCTTTCAGCTTAATCCGAGGGTTAAATGACATAAATTGGGAATTTACTACATGACCACATTCATTGTATATAATTTCATAAAGCCTTTCAGCGTAGGTGGCTGATGTGTATGTAGTGCGTGGGAAGGAACATACATTAATGCTCTTGTCTTGGCTTATTGATAATGAATTACAACGCTTCTCCGGTGTTTAAATACATGTTTAGCAAGCCTCACTGTAGAGACTGACTTGGCGTGTGTGCTCTGGCTGGGTGAGAATCCTGCAGCCAGGGTGGAGAGGATGGGATGCAGCAGTGAAAGAGGCCCATTCCCTGGTGGTAAGCAGGGAGCTCTCACCATGCTGGGGTGGTGGGATAGGAACGGGCACTGTAAGAGAAGTGACTCAGCGCCAGACTCAGCCCCCATTCTCCGGCACCACAGGCACGGGTTTGATTCAGACACCTCGCAGGCTGGCTGTCACAACGACAACAGCCTTGCTCCTGCCTCACACCAATGGTGATAGGGGTGACCCATGGAGCTCAGGTTGAGGGGGGCTCCCCAGCAGCCAGGACACAGACACCCGAAGATGTATGTGTCGCCTTTGAGACCATCATAAGTAGGGGCTGGACTGCCCCTGGGTAGCGCACACCGGCTGAGCTCCTGCTGCAAGAGAGCTTTGCCCAGTGAGCTTTATGCAATGCACTGTTTCCACAGCTGGGTTTTGGCTCTGCCTGAGGGCAGCTCTGTCTCCCGGTTGGTGCTCAGTCCTTCCCATCATCCTGTATGTGTCATAGATTATGTACCCTCTAAAAATCAATCTGCCATAGGTAAACTGGCAATCAGATCGTCTGCTGGAACGCAGCCATGCATTCTAGCCATGAATCCTAGGCCACCAGTGCTGCACTGGCTTTCCACAAGAAGCTTTTAACAATTGCTTCCAAAAGGTCAGGAAAGCCATCAGGAACTCCAATTAGCTGTGACTGGCCTGGGGGACAGAGTGACACAGATGCTTTTTGAATAGGACGAAGGACTGAGCAAGGAGAAAACGTTTTTCCCAGTCACTTCTACTCTATTAATGTCAACTCACTGCCATCCAGCTGTGCCATTCTGCTGAAGTCCATCAAGCACCAAAAGCTGGGTTTCAGCTCGGTCAGCGTGCTGAGTAGAATCAGGTCTCTTCTCTTCCTCTCAGTGGCGGCACAGCACCTTCCTTTGGGAGCAGGGAGGTTTGCAAAGAAAGGACTCATGGTTCCCACATCTGCCTTGTTCTTCCACACCCGCCCTTCTTCAGACCAACCAGGCTCCCTTTTCCTAAAGCCTTTGCTTTGTCATCTGTACACCAGTGCTTTGCAGGAAATAGAGCTTCCCTCTGTGCCCTTCATCCAACCGCTTTGTGCTGGAGGATGCCCTGCCACTGCCATCTCCACCCTTTCCTGACTCTCATTCTGAGGCAGTTACTGTCTTCTGGGACCTGCTTCAAGCGCATCTGAAGAAGCCTTTGCTGGCACATTTGCTGCAGTACAGCATGAATCATTTTGCTGCTCTCCTCTAGTCCCTTCCTTCCTGCTTTTGCAGGTTGTTTGCAGGCCGTTCCTCAAATGTCTTTTGGAGAGGAAAGGAGCAGAGGGAATAGCTCTAGAAAGGCCAATTACAAAGCTTTCAGAGAGAGGCCTGTGTTGACTGAGGCAGCACAGACTGGGAGGGAAGAGGAGAAGGAAGCAGCCTTGTGCAGGAGATGTTTCATCTGGGGAGTGCTGCCTGGCTCATGCCCTTCACAAAGGAGGCGCTGTTTGGGATCAAAGTGATGTTTGGCTGAGGGATGCTGTGGCACAAGACGCTACATGGCAGTTACCTTCTGTGAAGGATGTCACTGCAGGGTCCTTTTGACTGTATTGGGGTGCAAGGCCACCTTTGCCCTGAGGACTCCTCTGGGTCTGTAGGACGCTGTCCTCTCCTCTGACATTGCCATCCAGCCATCTGCCTCCTGCTTCTTTTAAGTGTCCTGCAGTCTCTAACCCCCCAGCCATGCACTGCAGCCCTGTTATGTCCAGTTAGCCCCAGTAAGGATTTGCATGGGTCTGTATGCCTTGGGAGATGCTCACCAAGCCTGGGTACTTTTTTTGAACTCAAAACTCAAGGGCAGATTCCTCCCTAGTGTATTCTCTGCCTCTTTCAGACTGGTAGGGCTGGTAAGGGAACCATTAGGACGTCCAGGCAGTATCTATACATACGGGAGCCTAGGAGCTGAGACCACAGGTCCTCAGATTGGAGTAGGAAACAGCAAAAGGTAAACTTTGGTCTGGGAAAGCTCTGCAGAGATAGTAGGACTGGGCATCCTTCCTTCTGCTCCAGGCTGGTTCTTTTAGCTCTTATCTGCTTAGGCTCAGTGTGGTTTGAACAGGTCTCACTCATCTCATCAGCTAATGGGTGTTTGGAAAGAGTTCAGCTGGAGAGTGCATTGGGAAATGCAGAAAAAGTAATACAGTTATAGTGTATTCATCTGTAAAGCATCTTTCTTTAAAGAACCATAAGAACAGGCATACTGGATCAAACCAGGGAGGAGTCTGGCCCAGTATTCCATCTCTGACAGTGGCGAGAAACAGAAGCACTCTTTCTCCCTCCATTCATGTTCAACTCATACTGAGCCAGATGTTGTTTCAGTGCATTGAGTCAGTCTCAAGGAGTTTCTCTTCCATGGACTCATCCTGGAACCTGCACAGACCCTCAGCATCCACAGCTTCCCATGGCAAGGAATTCCCCAGTTCAACCGCAGGCTGTGTGAAGAACCATCATTTTCATTTTCTTAAAACCCAGCTCTTGCTCTCTTCACCTATTTCTTTTACTGGAAAAAACAGTAAGCAATCAATCCCTGCCCATCCTCTTCAACAGCACTCTGAATTAACACCGCATTATTATCTGCTTATTGCGTATGGTACTTAGAGACCTTTCTATGCAGGGCAGTGTGTAAAGTTAAGGCTAAAAAATCGTTTTGCTGCAGTGCTTCCAGGGCAAGCAGAGGGTGCAAGTAAAAGGCAGGAGCCAAGTGTGTTACAGGGGAGCAGTGTGAGCAGCCCATTCTCATCACTGGCTTCTTTCTAAAGCTGCCTTTTTCTGTTGCAGCTGGAAAACGTGGCAGTGACTCTCAAGCAATTTTCCTTTGGCTTCTCCTGAAGGAGAAGTGGGTGCTGAGCAGGATGCAGCAGCCAGCGGCTGGTGGCAGGAGCCCAGCGGTTCCCTCGCAGCATCAATTGAAGGCCAGCCTCGCTGCTGACTCGTACTGTGCACACCGCCTCATCGAGGATCCCGAGTGGTCCCTCGCCACTGTCCCCTGCCTCACCGAGCTCTGCCTCCAGCACATCGTTCACAATTTCGAAAGTAAGTGGGAGCGTGTTTGCTCTGGGACACACACACACACACACACACAGAGCATCAGTCCTGGGGAGCAGAGGGTCAACCAGGCAGGCAGATGCATCTGAAGGGAAGAGTGCGGTACCCAGCCCTGCCAAAGGAACAGACGGGGAGAAATATCCTCTCGGGCAGCTAGTTAAACAAACTGTTTAGTTGCTAAGTATATACTTGTACACTCCAGGGGTGGCTGCAGTCCTCTGGGCTGCCATCCGGGATGTGACTCTGCCCTAACCTTGTCCTGTCATTTCTTCCTTCTGCGCTCTGCTGGACTCACTTACCTCAACCATGGCCAGGGCTGTGGAGTCACTGTTTCCTTCTCTTGATTCATGCACATATTATGGTGGTACTTGAGGATGGAGGCCCATTGTGCTGAGTGATGTACAAAGAGATAGAGAATTGCTCCTTGCTCAGAGGAGCTACCATCTCAAAATACATATTGTACTCACAGTCTCAGGCCTTCTCCATAGCTTTTGGTGGTGATGTGACAAGTTATATTGTGAGGCAGGGAATGTGCCTGTGAAGCAGGTGGACTGATGAGACATGGCAAAACAGAAAAAGGATGTCTTATCTGGGAATTGACTGGGAAGGGAGAAAGAAGGGCCTATATATCTTTTTGGCTGACTTGGTGACATGGCAGCAAAGACTAAAGATAGGTCTAAGGCTGTGTCCACATTGGGACTATAACACAGTACAGAGGAGCTCAGTGCTGCCTTACACCAGGACCTGATGATACCTGGGGGTGTGAGCTGGGACACCATTGCAGTCCTCCGTCTGGTCAGTCTGATGCCAAATGGATTGGACTACACTGCACATGAAAGCAGTGTGCTTGGTGTCCCTCACACCATTACCTGACCTGTGCGGCTGCAACTTGTCCACAGCTGTGGCCTGAGTGAGCCCAAGTGAAGCCAGCCCAGTTCTGCCCATACCTTTGCTTCTGTCTTGAGACTTTGCAGAGAAGGTCACTGCAGTGCCAGCAGTAACACACTGGGGAATGGGCTTCAGGAAGAGGCTGAGGTTTTCTTCTGGAGGAAACGCCAGAGAGACAAAGGAAATACAAAGCTAGCCCCACTTTGTGTCTCAAAATCTGATTTCCCATATGCAAACAGAAATCATCCCCTGATGACTTCTGTTACTCAGCACTGCCGTGTACATGTCACCAACCATCCACGGTGTGAGTACGCACAGCTTTTCTGTGGCATTTCTTACCACAGAAAACTTCCCCCACACAGAAGCCAGCTGAGGCTTAGGGTGAGCACTTGGAAAGAGGCTGAGAGGAGAAAGCTCCTTGGAAAAGAGAACTTTTAGTTAAACAAGACAAGCCTAAAGGCTTATCTCAGTGAAAGAAACAGGAATCAATCTGGAGTAAGACAGACACCTGAGTTAAGATGAAAAGGCACAAGGACTTGCATGAGGAGCACACAGTTGTTCTCAAATATCATCCTTCAATATGCTTACAAACCAAAGAGAGCAAGTTCAGCAAATGGCAAGCCAAGTGCTCCCATTGCTGTAAGGCTGAACTAGCTCTCTTGGGAGCAGAAGTCCTGCTCTGAATATGAACTGCATTCAAACTCAGTTTAAACTGGGACACAAGTTTCTGACGCAGTTCCCAAGTAAACTCAATTGAGCTCATGTTTTATTGTAAAAGTTAGAAATCCTGCACAGAACTGTAGGAGGTGAATCCTACCTGTTCCTGCCAGCTTTGCTCGTCACACCAGTCACTGGCAGCTGAGCAGAGCCAGTACCAGCAGAAGGGAGGGCACGGGCATACATCTGGGGAAAGGGCAGAACCACAGTGCCAACCATCGTTCCTACAGCCCAGACCAACCTCTTCTTCTGTTCATCCCCTACAGAGAACCCTATTTTGGACCGTCTTTTGCCTGAACACCAAAGGAAAGTACTAGACAGGCTCCCCACTGGCCTTCCACTCGCTATCACTGCCAACCTAATAAGCGATGAGGACTACTGGAAGAGGTGCTGTACCAAGCGCTGGCAAGTGTGTGACATCTCCAGCTACGGAGGCAGCTGGAAAAGGATGTTCCTCGAACGTCACCTGGAGAACATCCTGAAATGTTTCATCCCCAACACCACGGACCCCAACCAGGTCCTAGAGCTCATCCCGCTCTGCAAAGACTATGTGCGGAAACTGGAGGTCGACCAGTTCCTGCCACCGT
This sequence comes from Loriculus beryllinus, assembly GCA_039877255.1. Taxonomy (NCBI): domain Eukaryota; kingdom Metazoa; phylum Chordata; class Aves; order Psittaciformes; family Psittacidae; genus Loriculus; species Loriculus beryllinus. The sequence goes on from JBCJKH010051360.1 coordinate 31,851, forward strand.
TGGAGGTGGATCAGAATGAGCAGAGGGATGACCTCTCTCAGTCAGAGAGTGATATGGAATTCAGCAAGGCCTCCGTGCACCACTACGACCTGAGAGTCCTCGTTACTGCTCTCCCTCACCTTGAAGAGCTTCATCTCACTTACGGTGTGAAGGACTGTGGCATGAACTTCGAGTGGAACCTCTTTAACTTCACCTACCAGGACTGCTGCAACCTGGCTTTTGCCGTGAAGATGTGCCAGAACTTAAAAGTAACGCACCCCAAACCAAACCTTCCTCCCTCAGCTTGATCTTCAAATTGCTTGGGGATAGAAACCCAGGGACCATTTTTACTTGCTGGCAGTACCCTCCCTTTTGCAAGTTGCAGTCTGGCAGAGTGCAGAGATGTTAACTCGCTGGCCTAGTGCCGAGTACCTTGTTCTGCATATGTCCTTGTTAGAACAGGTTGTCGGAGGGTCGGTGAGAAAAATACTCCCACAAAACATGTTCCCTATAGCACGAGAGAAAGCAACACTCCTGCTTTGAGTCCTCACATAGTTCTGTGAAGGAGGAGAGAAAAAGCCCAGAGTTTTTCATAGGGAGTTTCTGGTAGTTAAGCTACCAGTCAACACGCCCCAGAGGAGTAGAGACGCCTAAGAACAGCATAGGGTAATACTCACATTTGCCTTAGGGTGATGAGGGGTTTTCCTTCTGGGCAGTAACACCATCTTCAGCTCTGTGGCAACTGCAGTGCAGATACTCAGCCCCTCCAAGCCACCAGCAGTCACTGCTGGCCCGAGTGCAGCCAGTGCGAGCTGGCTGGGTGCTCTTCCCGTGGATTGGCATGCTTTGGGAAATACTTGTCTGCTTGGCTTCCAGAAAAGAAATTACCTCTCCTGTGGTGAGGTGCCCTGGCCATGCAGGCCATTGCCCTCCACAGAGAGTGATGAGCACGGGTGCGTGTGCTCATTCAGACACTGTTCAACTGTTGAGCTTTGCTGTTATTCTCTGCAGGCATTTTAGTGGCTTTATCTTGTTTTAATTTTGCCCCATGTTAGAGATTGCACAGAGCCAGAAGAAAGGAACAGGCACTATCAAGAGATGAACCACTTCTCCCTAGAATAAGCATGGGACATCAGTGACATACCCTGTCTGCTGGGAGTATCTGGCCACTCTAAAAGCAACTACTTGAGCCTACTGGCTAAAGGTTTCTGTCGTGAAGGGAGATGAATCCTGTCTGGTGGACCATAGGCTTAACTCCTTGTGAGGTCTTGTGCAAAGCTCAATCCAAACCACTGAATGTTTTAGTGTCGCTGTCCTTTATCCCCACAGGTTTTCAAGCTGACGCGAAGCAAAGTGGATGATGACAAGACCAGGCTGCTGGTCCACAACTTGCTGGATCACCCCTGCCTGGTGGAGCTGAACTTGTCCCACAATCTCATCAGGGACAAGGGGGCACAAGCTATTGCCGAGTTGATCAAACGCAGCAAAATAGAAACCCTCGACCTGTGTAACAACCAGATCCATGACCTGGGGGCTCAGGCTCTTGCTCAAGCCCTGGCGGAGAGCTCCACCCTGACCTCCCTCAATCTGCGCCTCAACTGTGTGGAGGACGAAGGGGGGGAGGCCATCGGCCGTGCCCTGCTGACCAACAGCACCCTGCAGTCTCTCCACCTGGGGAGCAATAAGCTGTCAGAGCCAACCGCTGCTCTTTTCTCTCAGGTCCTGGCTCAGAACACCACCCTGACGAGCATCAACCTCTCATGCAACCACCTGGGGCTGGTAAGAGAAATCCCTTCTCCCCCCAGTTTCTGAGCCTGTGTGGTGGCCTTGCAAAGCAGAGGCTCAGCCTGCCCTGCCTTGAAGCCACAGGGGCAAATGCATCCCTCACTTTGCAGTCTTGCTGGGATAACAATCACTTGAGAGCAGATAAGAGACTCTAGCAGATGGTAAGAAGAAGGATATCTTCCATGCACACACATCCATTTATCTCAGTCAGCTTTTTCACAGGGCTGAATCTGGCTTCCAGGCTTTGGGCTTTTGGGCAGAGAAGGATTTTCCCCCCAGGAAACTGAAAACCAGGGAGTATGCCTGCAAAAAATCACAGCCGCTTCACACATGTGGGAGTAGATAATAATGATAGGTGCTATGAGACAGGGCCTAATGCACAGCCTCTGTGCTTTGGATCTGCTGTGCCATCTGTCACTCAGTAGCACATAGATAGTATCACCCTTCCCAGAATCTCTCCTGTCCATCATGCACTCAGAGGAGACTGTTAGAAAATTGGCTCCGTTGTCAAGCTCCTTTAACACACCCTGCGGTTCTGGAATGCTGTGGTAGGTCAAAAGTGCCACATCTGGGTGCTTCTAAGTGGCTCCTAAAACGCAAGCTTACATTTTCAAGACAGAAGAACATCCACAAATCTTACTACATCCCTCAAAGCTGCAGTATGCAACATGCCCACAAACCAGACTGCTTCTCTTCTGCTGATTAAAAAGAGCTTTAGAAATCTGAAACTAGACAGCCAAATGCAATCATGCTGGCTTTTAAACTTTCTGCACTGCCTCAATTTTTCTCGCTGTCACAATAGAGACAGCAAGACCAGCTGTCCCTGCTAGCAGGAATATTGGCATCGATGTGTTTGACAACGGTTTTAAAAGGATTTGATGGCAGAAAACCTTTTGTGAGTTCTGAGTTTTATGATCCTGGATGTGGGAAACCATTTGAGTTTAATGATACGAGGGGGCAAAGGTTGGAAAGGATAAAAGGATTTTTGCTTAGTAAATAATAATGTCTATACTTAGCATTTTCCTTCTGATGAGCTCTCCTGTTACCCATTTGTGAAGCTCCACAGCAGCCCAACAAGAGGGTTGTTGGTATTATCTTCGGGGAAATGGGGATTTTTGCTAGAGATGCATCAAATTCTGACCTCTGCACCCCATTAAAAAGAGACCCCTTCCCTTTTTGTTCCAACTTACTTGGCAAAAGGTCTAAGAGGTGGGATTCTGGGATGAGGGGACCACCTGCGTGATGGAGATGGGGACAGGAGGTGTATTTGTTAGCTGAAAAAGTATAGCTGTAGGGGAAAAAAGTCAAATTGTCACATCCCTAAAGACAGTGCTTTAGGTAAGGGAGAGCAATCTCCCAAGGTGAGCGACCTCCCCAAGGCTATCTACACTGCATTTTCTGTCCCATGCAGGCTGGATTTCAGTTGTGTGCGATGTTCCCCTCATGTCACCAAAGGGAAAACAGCATCCAGATAGGACACTGCCAGCACTGCAGCTCTTGGCACTGCCAAGATGAGGAGCAGCACACTAATCACACTGCCATTTATCCCTAGCCAGCAGCGAGCAGGGAACTGCGGGACAGGGGAGAGCAGAGACTCCTCTCATGGTTATCATCACCAGCCATGCTATTAACCAGCCTGAGCTTGAGGATTCCTGACATTGTACCCAGAGGGAGTCATTAGCATATGTCATATCACTGAGTGCTGCGTAAGGTTACACTCTTTCCCTGTACTTCTCCTGTGAGCAACATTTCGGGCTTGGGTGAAGGCTTCATCCCTTTTGGCACCATCTTCTCACCGACTTCCCACTGCCTGAGGTTGAGATTGCCCTGGGGAGGAGGGCAGGCAAGGAACACATTTCACTGTTTGATCTCCTTTAACCCTCCCTTGTCACCCACTTGCAGGATGGTGGGAAGCAGATGCTGGAAGGGCTGGCAGGTAACAAGGTTCTGACCGAGTTCGACCTCCGCATGGCAGGGGTGGGCCAGGAGACCGAGTACCTTGTTCACCAGATGCTGTGGGCCAACAGGGAAGCGGCGCGGCTGGAGTCCCTGCAGCAGTGCAGAGGGCAGTGAGCACTGCAGGTGCACTGCTGGACACACTTTGCCTCAGAGGCTTGTTTTCATTTGTATCTGTGAGAAACGCTCAACTTGTGACTGCTGCCGTGGTCTTACCCAGATCCCCACCATCCAAACACATAATATAAGACACACATTACACGTCGTGGGACTGCAGTGGCATTACAGAAGGTATCTGCCTCTGGCGTCCTCTCCCACTGCACCCAAGACTAAATTTCACCTCCTGTGGCATTTCTTACATGCTCCAGCAGCAACTGGATGTTGTTCCACCTGCAGAGCAGGTAAGGTGAAGTCTCCATCATCTAAACGGTCTAATCCAAAGCTAACCTTCACAGCAGGCTGCTCTTTTAGGCTTTTTGCTGAGGAGGATATGAGATGAATAGAGGATGTAAGAATGTTGTTCCTTGTCCCTCAGCAGCTTTTTCTGACCATTGGTCTGTTCAAGGGTTTATTTGTATTTTATTCCTGCAGTCTCTGATACGGGTGGTGAAAACTAAACAAGAAATAAAAATATATCCAAGAAATTATCAGTCTCTCCACCATGGTCTCCTGCTTCAGGTTGCTATGCCTTTGACCAGTGCCAGCCCGCTTTGCAGACAGGTGAATTCTTTACAACTAGATGTTTATCCTAACTGGTCGTGCGCTCCTGTGCCAGCCTGTCAAAAGAATCTGTGTTTCGACTAACTTCAAGCTAGAGGGGTCCCTGCGGGACTGCTAACCCACAGGGCTGAAAACAGAGCAGCTTCTTCTGCCTTGGAGGAAAATGGAGCAGCTTCCTCCTGCTCCATGCACGGCTGTGGCCACCTGGGGACAGGATAGGGCACATACGTGCCTGCCTTGGTCCTTTGGCCACCCCACTCAGGAGAGGACAGCAGGGAATTGAGGCTGATTTCCATTCCCTCCCGCAACACAGGGGCTTCACAGGTCTCCCAGCACCAGCACAGACAGACCCACCTCTGGCAGCCACCTCAGTGAATCATCCGAAACTTTTATTACACCGATTTGGTTTACAATCTTTGTACTTTGATATTTCCAACAAAAAAGGCAACATTGTGATATACTGTTGGTACATATATAGAGAGACAGACAGAGCTAGATCATATTGACAGAGTTGAAAAGTAAAAACTGTTTCCCAGTATTCACAAAAGTATTTGTTCACACGTACCCGCTTCTGCCTTGCTCTGACGGATGGATACAGACGCCTGTGGTGCCGCTGGCCCCCGGCCGACAGGACCTTTATCTGTGTCATGTCATGCCCTTACAGATCAGAAAGGATGAAGTGCGAGGCTGTTGCCAGCAGCTGTGGCCATGCCAGAGCCACCATGCTGATGGAGCTCAGTCCCAAGCCCTCACAGGTCATGGATGCTCCAGGGGTTCGGTCCACAAGAAACCCTAACCAGCAGCAGCAGCTGAGAAACCTCCCTACCTGGGCATCTCCCACAACTCGCTTCCCATCCTCGAGACCGAGGTATTAAATAGATTTGTTTCTTTTTATTTGCACTTACAAAGTATTTCCACTGAATGACACACCTGAATGAGATGAGAACTCGCGTTCAGAAACAGCAGAAAAGACCCAGGTCAGCATCAGGCTGATGAAGGAACCAGCGAGGGTGGGGGCTTAATGAAGGTGGCCTGGTCCTAGGCAAGCCTGCCTGTAGCTCCGAGTACAGGGTCGTATCTGGTCAGCCAGCTGTGCAATGAAAGCTCGTGCTGGGAGGGCAGTGATGAGATCCCTCAGCCATGCTAGCAGACACAGGAGGAGGAACCGGCTGCCAGAGCCAGTGAGGAACAGTGATGGAAAGAAAAGGGCTTGGGAAAACGTACCATCACCACAACTGTTGACTTGCCTTCCAAGGATACTCACATCTCCTTTTCCTGCAAATGGCCAAGGCTGTTAATGCCACCTGAGCACACTGCTGGGCTGCAGCATGTAGGAATGCTTGGACAACCCTTTGCCTTCCCTCCCATCAATCTCCTAGCCAAAGAGAAAAGCCCAAGCCAAGCAGGCTGCACCACTTGCTCACACCAAGACCAACAGCCTGCTATTTGTCAGTCTGCAAGGGTTGAAACGACTTCAAATGCCATACATTTGGTAAAAATGAAAGCCCTGACAGCAAAAGCAGCTTGTCTGAGTGTGAACACTCCTGTCATTGCTGGGTCACTTGTCAGCTCCAGGTCTGGTTACCATGCTGTGGGACCACCATGCAGAGCGGTACCCAGTAGGTCGCTGTGTGCTGAGAAGGGTCAGTATGAACCCTTTAGCTCTTCCATGAGATCAATCCCCAAGGAGTGCTGCAGGGCTTTGAGGAGGGGGTCAGCCGTGGGCCTCCATCTGAGGAAGGAACAACCTCTGGCACTTTGCCTGGGAGCTGGTCTTCTCTCCCTCGCACCAATGCAGTGTGAGCAGCACTTGGCAGCAGAGGAACCCAGCCAAGCTGGGAGCATCCCCTCATCCATGTGCCACAGACACGGGGAGAGACAGAGCGGCAAGGAAGTAAAGCAGGGGGGATGACACAAGGGCTTGCACTTGGACTATGCCAATGGGTGCCCACCGGGCCGGAGCAGGGGTGTCCGTCTGGCTCCCTCCCACAGCAGATGGCAAGCCTTGCTTTTGCTCCGAGCACAGCTCACGCAGCAGCAGGAGCCAGTGGCTGGCTTCCCGAGCCTGGCGGCTTCTGCTCACAGCGACCCAGGCATTGATTTGCAAGGTGCCATGCTGGCATATGCTGTAAAGAGGGTGGCAGGTTGATTTCAAGCACCAACTGGGGCGGAGGAGCAGGCTGCCGTGGGGATGGGCAGAGGCTGTGCATGGAAATGGTTGCTGCATTCAGCCTCCCTTTGCTCCCACAGAGCTGCATTTGTCCACGCTGAGCTTCTGTCCCTGCCTGCCCTATACCTGCTGGCCCTCTGCACAGCCAGCTGAGGTGCTGGTGGCTGGGGCTCAACAGCAGGGGAGGAAAAGACAACTGACACAAGCTCCCCTATCACTGGGGACACACCGCTTTAGCCCGTAATCACTTACAGCATGTGCCCTATGTGCAGCAGCCTCCCTCAAAATGCCCTTTCCAGCTAGCCCCAGCTGGGGCTCACACACTGCCCTGCAGACAGGGCACTTCTGGCTACGTTAGACCCTCCTCCTGCTTCTTCTTTCCAATGCAGTGAAGAGGGATGAAGCTGAGCAGCACAGAGCCAAGCCCTGCATCGGCTTCCCTAGGTGGAGGGGATGGCTCAGAAATGAATTGTTCCTCCTCCCTACAGGCTACGCCTGAAATAGCCATGCCTGTCAGATCCCTGTCCCCAGCTGTGATGGACTGGCCTCTCCAAGGCACAAGGCAATTTATTCATTAGTGACATTTACACCTTGTGGCTGCATTAGCCATTGCTGTTTGGTGACACGTGCTCAAGCTGTCAGTGCTGGGCTCGGAGGCAGCACCGCTGCTCTGACAATACAGCAAGGCTTGGTCTGGGCACCTCAGCTTGGAAATGCCTCCTGCCTGTCTCCCCAGCCTGGAGCATGCTCAGCCTGCTTGGAAAGCCTGCTTTATTCCTGGCCTTCTCCATCTAATGCCCTGGTCTCTCTATTTCCCATACCTCCATGCCTCGCAGCAGCACTGCTCCAGCACAACAGCCCTCAGCCCTCTCTTGCCTCATGCCTTGGTAAAACCCACCACATTTGCAAAGCCTTTTACAGCTGTTCTTCAACATCCCCTCCTCTGCACATGTCTTGCTGTGCATTCACACACTATTCTGCCCTCCTCAGCGAGCTCCTCCATTAGCTGCGTCTTGTTCAGCCCACAGCAAAGCTGCCCTTGGTCCCAGCAAAGCTGCCCTTGGTCCCAGCAAAGAAGCACAGAGCCTTTGTTTGGAAACTCACCCAGAAGACACCCTGTCCCCTGGTCCCACACTGCCACAACAGCTGATGTGCTTCTTCTGCCAAGAGACAGCACCAGGAACCCGGAGAGCACCAGAACGTCAAGGCCTTCTACCTTTGGTCTGTTGGATTTACCCTGTCTATAAAGGCTCAGAGAAGTGCTGTGGAATTCTCTGGGAGAACATAAAGTGATGCACAAGTGAGGCCAGGCTGTGCTGCCTCTCCACCAAGCAAGCTCAAGGCATGCCAGGGCAGGAGCATCGTTGGGAGGCTGCGTGCAGGCAAACCAGCAGGTTATGATAGGCTCTGGCCACCAGCACGCCTGAGGTCATCACACATCCACTGGCATTTCATGGCTGCCCACGGCGCTAGCATGGAGAGGATCAAAATGATGCGAATGCACAGCCTCGGAGGAGTTAGGGGACAAGGTGCTTTGGCTACCTCAGAGGAATAACAGTTTGCACATCAGGTTTGGGAGGGTGAGAAGAGCGGGACAGTGTTGGCCAGGGAGCAGATCTAGCAGCTCTCCCATTTCAGGCAGCTAGGGATTAGCTTGTTCCCAAACACAGCTTGCACCATGCTTTTATCCCTGCTCCCTGCCACTCGCTGCAGCCAATGTGACACTTCACACCATCTCCTCACAAAAACCAGGTCAGGAGTTTCCTCTCACGAGGAACAAGCAGTGCTCTGTCACCCTGCAAAGCCCTTGCTGCAAGGACAGACGGGTGACACCAGACCACAGCCACAAGCACACCAACCCTCTGCAGGGCTGGGGGTCCCGTGTGCGCACACTGGCATGCAGAAGCCCACCCTGCCACGCACATATGCTTGGGTGGACAGCCAGGCCACAGCTCCAGGGGCAGAGGAAGCCCTGAAACTCCAGCCTTTGTTTCTTCTCACCCTACCCCACTGCGGAGCAACAGGGCCACCATCCCAATCTTCCTTGAGCAATTCTTCTCCACAAGCACTGCACACGTCTAACAGAGCTGGCTGGAGTGTTTAAACCCACCTCATCATCAAAAACCTATTTTATTCCAGCAAGGAACAGCAACCTGGAACGCTTCTCACAACCGTTAAGGCCTTTTGGTCTCACGTCAGTTTGGAAAAGCCGTTGGCATTTCCAACGTGAAATCCTGTTATTTTGGGCTCTAGCTGTCACCACTTTTCCCCCAGCCTGCTGAATGGTGCTTGCATGCTGTTTGGTCAGACATGCAATTACTTTCCCTCCCCTCTGCTCAGCCCTTGAGGACAGGCTCATACAGGGAGGGAAGGTGCAACACAAACAGAGCCCAACAGCCTCTAGCGTGGCTGAGCAGGAGGTGATGCCTGCTTTCAGCTGATCCTCTCTCTGCAGCTGCCTCTGGAGACAAACAGACTCAGGCTTGGGCTTTTCCAAACGTTCTCACCCTGACTGGTTCATGGGCTGCCATTCAAAGCCTGAATTCACGGCACAGCTGCTGACGGCGCTGCTAACGGACATTGGGACCATGGGACTGATACAAAATACTAAGTCATCTCACCACATTCTAGCTAGGCTTTTTCTTTCACTAATGTGAGTAGCTAAGACCACAGAAGCAGCTTGTGCTGATGGAGAGTGAAAGAACCTCATGTGTCTGTGTGTGAAGTTACTTTGCTCTACAAAATCCTCTAGATTATAATCACAGTAGGGGATCCATCCATTCCCAAAGTTCGAAGGACCAGGGAGTGTTCAGGATGGGCACCAATTTCCCACAAGCTTAGTTTTCCCAAATGAAGTTATCAAAACCGAAACAAACGAACAAAAAGGCCCAACAAAAATAGTCTTCCTTGGTTGGGGGGAGGAATAAAACCCACTTAGCTTTCCAGCAGCCACTGTGCTTATTCTCAGTGCTGGATGGCCATGCTGCACATTGCAATGGGCTCCTGAAAACTTGGCAGCTTCTGGAAGTGTTGCATAGGTGGATGATGTACCTCTCAGTAGAGCCTGTTTACGAGCTGCAGGAAGAGGAGCTTGCTGACCTCCACAAGAAACTGCCCCTCCACCAGGACAGACAGACGAGGTGAGGAAGGAAGAAAGGGAGGCCATGGATCTTGCAGGTTCAGTTCTGTCCCTGGGATCTCTTTTCCCTCCTATGTGGAAAGGCTGTAGTCCTGTGGGACAAGGCTCCTCTCCCAGTATGGTGGAGGTCAATCTGCTTGTTGTCTTGCTTTTGAGGGAGTTGACGAGATCGCATCCATGGGCATAACGTTTCCCTTGGCAGAGCAGCTGTGATGGAGGCAGTAGAGCAGAACAATTCAACCTACTGCTTGCAGATACAGTATATATTCAACATTCATCCATGCTGGCCAAGTCCCAACATGAACTCAGTGCATTAAAGCAACACTGTGACAGATCAATTTGTCTGGATTCAAGGACAGACCGCTATGAGGAGTTGCTAAGCCAAGTTCACACTGGTATAGTACCACCAGCTTCAATAAAACCACACTGGTAATGAACACAACCCATTAATTTCTACCCGATATGTGACTAAGCACCTTTCCCCTTTTTCCAGAATGCCCACAGGGAGAAGATCCTGAAGCAGGCCCCATCCCAAGTCCTCAGTGGGCTATGACCCAGCCTTTGGTCCCCACACATACCTGGCTCAGCGGAGACTCTGGGCCCATGTGCATCAGAGGAGGCAGCATTACCAAACAGAGCTATCACTTAACACTGTGTTTCATTTCAGAGATGATCTGAATCCAGATCATGTACATACAGACCTTATTCTAACCACCAAATATGAATGAAACGTGATTAGAATCACATATCACAAATTGAGACTTACAGCTCTTTGGCAACACAGCTTCTTTAGTGGTGATGTAGAATTTAGACCCACGCCCTACAGCTACTGCAGCAGAGTAGAAGCACCTTGCAGCAAGGCTGTACCCTGCTAAAAGTAAGGCAGCACTCTGGTGATATCAGACAGTAGTACTGAAGCCATGGTTGGAAAGTCTGGAAGGAGAGCTTAAAAGGTATTATTCTTCCCTCAGGCTAAACAGCAGGCACTGATTTAACATTGGATGCTACCTAATTTTCTTAAACTTCCATTAATAAGCCCCTTCCTGCAGTCCTCTCCCCATGGGCACCCATCAGAGGTACTGAACAGCTTTGCGACCTCTTGAGTGGAGACACAACAAAGGTGGCAGGGTTGGGCTGGGTCTCCAATGTGTGTATTTTATAGGGAACAGAAAGGAAAGGGGGATGTGCTTGTCTGAGATCAGAAAAACAGCAGCCTTAGCACTAATCCTGAGGTTTTGCCTAGTGTATGACTCTGAAATGCCTGGCCTTGGTCATAAGCTGAGATTCCCCCTCTCTGTCCTAACAAATGCCCCTAAAGTTGGCTCAACCCACAGGCCCTCTCTGAAATCTCTTTCTTTGGTGTGGTCTGCATTATGCACAGCGGGGATCAAGAGGTACCACCAGCCTGGTTGGTGTCACCGCCTGGTTCTGCACAGGCAAAGCACTAGGCACCATCCTGGCAGATTCCAGTGTGTGCTGAAAGATGGATAAATGGGTGGTGATGTGTCTTGAACATCAGCTAATCCAGAGCTTCTCGCACACTCGCTCTACCTCTTTCTCCTGTTCAGAAAAGCTGGAGAGTACCAGACAAGTATACTTGGAGCAATGGGCAACAGCAAATAGCACGAATTTTCTGTCCAGCCGTGCAGCAGTTGGGACTATCTCCCTTTTAGCACCAAGGAGAGGCCAAGAAGACAAGCTGCCTCTGGAAAAGCATGTGAGGAAAGCCTGCTGACAAGTGCAATGCTGAGCCTGACTCTCGGCCCATGGAAAGCTGCAGTGGGTCAATGACCCAGCTTTCACCTTCCCAGAGGGTGATGCAGGCTGTGCTGCTTTCCTTGCAGAAGTGGCCAGCAGTTCTGTGTACTAGCTTTGAAGGGATCTTCTGCACCAGAAATGAGGACACAGCCACGCTGACAGACCAAGGCATGGCTTGTACCCTTGCTCCTCTCCTCTTGGCCAGGCCATGCTCAGAGCAGGAAGGATAGACTTGCTACACAAGGAAAACTTCTGCACCGAGGTTTGCCCAGTTTGATCCTGGGGGAAGGAAGACCCTGGGATTGGCAAAGGGAAGGCTGCGGAAACCAGATAACGCCTGCTTGTGATGGGAAGGCCATCGGGGAAAGGAGCAGAGCCAATAAGACTTGCCAGTCAATGGAGGATAAGTAATGGGATTAAGATACAGCAGGGAGAATTCAGGTTAGATGTAAGGGAGCAGGCTATCATGAGAGGACCAGACTGGGCCATCAAATGAGCTGCCAAAGGGATCGTCATCACCGCACAGACACAGTGAAGAGCAGACACAAGTCTGCAAGAAGAGCAGATGCCTGAATGCTGCTCAGCCTGGAGCTGGGGAGGGTGGAGGTCTCTGTGCTGAGGAGATGGGACCACTCCACCACAGAGAGCCTGTGCACCAGAACAGACAGAGCATCTCGGGTTATCTGTGCTAATAACCTGAGCTGCAAGGAGAATTCAATCAGCTGCCCTTCGCCCAGAGCACAGTGGTCCCTCACCAGCACTTAGGAGGAAACCTATAAATGCACACTCTTTCTGCTGGCTCCATCAGTCGTCTGCCATGAGCTTCTCTGTCTGGCTAGAAGTGCTGCCCTGCTATTGCAGGCAGGGAGAAAGAGAGAGAGCACAAGCCCAGTTTCGGTTTGTTCTCTCCAGCTCCACCATTTCTTTGCCATGCCACCATACAGTTCCCATCCCTCCTTCCCAGTTCTGCTCCCAAGCATGCCATCCCCTTTCCTGAGCCTGGCAGGAATGCAGCAGGCTGGAATGGGATGAGTAGTTCCACCATGTTCAGTAGGGTAGCAGGACCAAGAATATGAGGAAGGGGATCTCTAAGAAATCCTGGTGTGCACTGCAGAGCACTGACTAGAGAGGTGCCACTTCTCAGGATGCTGTGGGTCAGGGATGGCCACAGACCATGGCACTGGGACTACGTCTGACACCTGGCTGTGGCTGGCACTGTGTGCATGTGGAAGGTGTTCAGCAACAGGAAGGCTCTGCATGGGTCCTGCTGGCCAGAGCAGCAACCGTGCCATAAAGATACAGGTGTCCACCTGGATAGACCACCTCCAGAATAAGATTTCCTGAGTGAAAATGGGGCCAGAGGAACAAGTTGAAGAAAACTCATGAAAAGGACCAAAAAGAGCCAAGGACAAGGTGCCTGAAAGCAGAACTCTGCCGCAGGTGCTAAAGGACAGGGGCACAAAGACCCTCATAATCCGTTAGTATTCAGAGGACTGTCTTTGCCCCAGGGAGCTAAAAGGCCTGCCAAATCTTAGATATATCCATCTGTCCAAGGCACCTTGGAGGCTGGAGATTGAAAGATGAGCCACCATAGCCTAATTTAAGCAATGTGTAGGAGATTTCAAAGAGAACATGTTGGGAAGGGCAAGCAAAACACATTCCTCACTAATGACCTGCTGCAGCTCCACTGACTGAACCTTTCCTGATTCACTGGGACATACAAGCACACACCATCATCTCCCCAGAGTCACGAGGATCCTCGGCATTGGCCCTGGCTTACATTAAGCCCTTGGAGAGAGAAGCACAAGTGCACAGCAAGCCCAATGTCATCACTAAACAAGAAAACCCCTAGGGCAGCCAAAGGGGCTGCAGCCACTTTCATCCCATCTGGATCTGTGCAAATAATGAGAACAAAATGCAGAGAGGGATGTGCCCACACCAGAGACCTTGTGCTTCTCCGTTCCCAAAGGGACCCTCTTATTTAAACCAGCATGGTCCAAGTCTTGTAGTGAGATTAAGGGCAGATGATAAGACTGAATCATACCAGAGTGAGATTTTAAAGGACTTTCTGTTCAAGCCATCGCCATTTGGAGTCTAGCACTTGAGATCCAGGAGGACAAGCTGACTTGAAAGGCAAGAGGCACTGACCAGAACACAAGGCACAAAGAGCAGAACAGTCTGCTCTGGGGGCAAAACCAAGCAGAGCCTTACAATGCCTGCAGGCACTGACTGCTCCAGGCTTACCAGCAAGACATGATCTTCAAAAGAGGACTGTGGTGGCAGAGTGCGTTTGCAGCCTCCCCAAGATATAGGAGGTGAAGCAGTACTGCAGCATAACTAGAGAAAGAGACCCTTCATTAACAGTTAGCAAGAGGAAGACAGGCAGGACTAAATATAACGCCTCATTGTTTGCAGTTGCATCTCACCCTTCTGCAATGGCTGCAGAGACAGATACCAAGCTCAGATGCTCAAGTGCTGATGGACTTGTGGTTGTCACCAAGACCTGCTGCTCTCAGCCCTTGTGTGCCCCAGCCAATGAGGGAAGCGTGGTGAGGCTGAGGAGCAGTGCTGACTGATTTGGCATGCACTCCCACGAAGAGCTGACTGAAAAGGAGACAAGCTTTTCTATGAACAGGGACACAAGGGAACCAGCGATGTGTTGATGGAGAAGGAAAAGCTGGGTGCTCGCATGCTGCCGCCACTCATGCAGCTTCAGTGACACGAAGACTCCCTCCTCAATGTCCCCAAGATCCTTTCCAGCAGGATAGAAGCAGCAGCACAAAGCTCAGAGCAGGCCAACCTGCCCTGACAAGTGCAGGGCAGAGGAACCCAGTGGATAATGGGCTACCTCACTCATCACAGCCTGACACCTCTCTGCAAACACCTCTATAGTGTAAACCACTTGGTTTTAAGCAGGTTCCCCTCTAACGTATCCCCAGCCTCTGTTCCGCAGAGGCGGATGCCTCCCTCATGGCAGATGCCTCCTTTTCTCCCACCTGTGGGTCCTGCACCAACAAGCGGGGCCCCATAGAAAGAAAATCCTTGCTTCTCAACTCCCCAGCCCAGGTTCCCAATGCTCCAGCACGTTTCCCCTTTCCAGCTCCTCATAGTGCCCTGCCAAAACCAGGCAGCCAGGAGCCTGTCCAGCTTGGCGTCTGCAGTCAGAGCACGGCCTGATCTCATGCAAAATTCACTCTCACAGACATGCACCAACCTGCTGCTCTATTATCAATAGGTGAATTGCAGCTAAACCTACCAGAACCTTCCTCGATGCTTGTCGGAACCAATTAGGACTCACTTCAAAGCCAGGAAGGGACCTCGGCCACTTGATGTGCCATTTATTACCACGATACCTATCCCAGTGCCATCCTTTCCCCATTCCCCAGCTCAGCGGGGGCCTCCCATTTTCTCTTTCCAGCTGAGCTCTCCTCCAGCAAACAGATCAGAAGTGCCGCAGGTCTCCACTCCACCTGGGTTCGCACATTCGTCCCTTCCCCGGTGCTGCCTGCCTGCTGTAATCCCAAAGAGAAAGCCCTTTACCTCGGGGATGCTGACTCTCAGAGCTGGCGCGCTGAAGCTTCCTAAGGAGCTGAGCCTGGGATCCTCTGGAGGCGGTGCCATTCCCAGCAGTGAGAACAGAGTTAACAGTCGGAGCATGGTCTAAAAACAACAGTGGGGAGGGTGGGAACGGGGGGGAAGGGGAAGAGCTGGATCTGTGGCTTTCAGACTTTGTTCTAACCTTGCCGCTCAGCTCCACATGCCTGGATGCCCCAGACCAGTAGGCACAGGCAGTGACACGCCGCTCCCAAGGGACCTGTTCCCTTGCACCCTGTGAGGGGTGTCACTCCAGCATGGGCAGCGGGGTGGGCAGAGGTGCAGCAGGGCGCTTCCTGGTGGCTGCTGGTTCCTTGGAGCACGAGCCAGCCTGGAGCCAGGGCTGGGAGCCAAAGCAGCCTCCTCCCCGCACCAGGCCTCTCTTTTTACTCCCCCCTTTGAATCTTGATGCCGTGAACTACGGTGTTGGGGTTGGTTTGGGTTCTTTTGTTTTTTGCATGTGATGGTCGGTCTAGAGTTCTGTGCCATGACAGGGGGAGCATCAGCACTCCCCCCTCTGGGAGGTCAGGGCTACGGTGTGAGGAGCTTTTGCTGGCTGCAGGAGCGAGAAGCTTCGTCCGCTCCATCCTGATGTCCTCCTAGGCCATCTGCCCCCCCTGCGCTCCTCTCCCCAAACCCTGCACTGGCTCGAGCCAGGCAGTGGACAACGAGATCTCACCGGCCTCAACTTTCACAGTGAGGTCTCCACGCAGGACCCGTTGCGGTGGAGGTGACGGTGGTCGTGGTTCAGGCAGCCTTCGTTGCGGTGCACGATGAGGACGGGGAAATAGAGGGCGTCCTGGTAAGGAGGGGGGTCTTCCTCCTCCACAGTCACCTGGCTGGAGAGGCGGGTCTGCTCCGTGGGGCAGCTCTGCTCATTGAGGCTCCCGCTCCGGCTCTGCCAGAGGCAGCTGCGCCGCGAGCCGTACAGGCGGCCCAGGGAGAAGCGGCTGCTGCTGAAGGGGATCCTGGGGCTGCCGTTGCAGATGCTCAGGGCACTGCGGGAGAAGATGGAGGAGCTGCTTATAGTCCTGTGGCACCGTTCACAGTTCTGCCGGTAGCCCCCGTAGCGGCAAGCAGAGTAGCTGGTGCAGCCGGAGAGCCCCACCAAGTCCATCAGGACCGCTTCCGAGTAGCTGGGCACCAGCTGCTGGTTGGATCGGATGTGCCACTCCAGCTCAGTGCTGTCCACCGTGTTGACGCGGGGCATCCTCCGGCAGAAGGAGCGCTCCTCGGCCGGCGTCACCGCCACGTAGTCGAACCCAAAGAGTTTCTCTACGTGGTAATGGACATAGGAGGTGCGGTACTCGTTTAGCACCCGCAGCGGCCAGGATAGGGTCAGCAGAGCCGCCACCCAGAAGACGTAGTGGGATACATACCAAGGCAGGTTGTCTGGGTCGGAAAAGGCCACCATGTATTCCTTGAAGTCCACGTTTTTGAGGTGCATGCCCTCCCTGGCCTCCATGTAGTCATCCAAGCCCTCGTTCTCCGTGAAGAAGCGGGCCCGCTGGGTCAGGTAGGAGTTCTCCGACTCCACATTGGCAAAGCTGAAACACTTGGTGAAGCGGAGCCGCGTGGCCGGGTAGCTCTCCAAGTCAATGAGGTCCTTGGAGATGTCCTTGACTCCACAGTTGGAATAATCGAATTCGGCCTCTGCCACGTGGGTGTTGACCCTCTCGTGATACACCTGGGTGGTGGTGTAGGCATCCCCGTTGCGGTAGCGGGTAACCTGCCGGGTCCTGCGAACATAGTGGTAGCTGATGGCTTTCCACCAGATGCAGGGGGTCGCCTGCTGCATCCGCTGCACGCGTTCGTGCACGCTCTCCACGTCCACCTTGTACTGCAGCTCATTGCGGGTGTAGCAGTGCCAGCACTCCACCAGGTACACCACGTAGAGCATCACCAGGAAGGCCAAGGGGATGTAGACGTAGCCGTTGGAACAGGGGCTGTCGTGGTACATCATGGACTTGCCCTTGTAGGCGCTGTCAAATGTCAGACGGGTCACCTTGGTGACGTGGCACCAGGTCATGGCTCCCATGCAGCCGTACATGAGGAGGGACAGTAGCAGGCATTTCCAGTGGGACTCTCGGCACAGGGACTTGCTGAGAGACTGCTTCACCGGCCGCTGCTGCTCCAGGGGGCAGGGAAAAAGGAAGAGAAAACAAGAGAGGAGTGAGTCGGCTGCAGCAGCAGCAGGAGGAAGGGGAGCAGGCAGCAGGGAGCCATGGTGGCACCCGTAGCCCCTCAAACAGGGACAACACAGATGCTGTGGGGCTCCTACCCTTAGAGGGCAGGCCGGAGGAGGCTGGGACTGATCCCAGGATGACAGCCCCACAGCGCAGGCATCTGTGACCCCCTGCCCTTTGTGGCGTTCTGCCCCTCTACCGGAGGTAGCCAGAGCCCACCTGGACACAGAGGAGAGCAAGAGGGCAACTCTGCCAGCCTGCACCTGAACATCACCCTTCTTCAATGGGGAGTGACCCCAGCACTGACATGTCCCCTTGATGCACAGTGACATGGAGGCAGGGGGATCTCCCCAACATACCTTGGCTCGTGCAGCCATCCCACCCGTGCTTTAACCGATGGGTTGTCCCACCTGAACACCTCACACAGCTCATCCTACCGCCCCTCTCCCCGCTCACACACGGGTCTCTCCCCCTTTCCCAGTAATGACCCACAGCAACATGCAGGTTTCTCCTACCAGGGCAGTGCAAGCAGCCTGGGGTGCCTGTGAGATGGAGAAACAGACCTTCTGCAGCTGGGACAGTCTCTGTTCGGTAATGGCAATTCCCACCACAACACTTGGCAGCACAAGGGGCTCTAAGTGCTTCCCAAGTGCTTTACAACCATGATAATGGGAAAGCTGTTTTCCACGAGTGAAATGCAGCCACCTCCAGTGGGAGAGAAAGCGAATATGGAATAACATCCTAAAAGGTGTGCAAGCTGGCAGAAAAGAGCACCCTGCCAATGTACAGCAGCAGGGAGGTCGAGCAGCCAGTCACAGCTCCCAGCAAATGTCACTGCTTGCACTGGGCTTCAGCTGTGAAAGCCCACATCTCTGGAGAAACTGCCCACAGGTCACACAGTGAGGAAAGGGCAGAACTTCAGCAGTATGGATTTAAAGGGATTAAACTGGTGTCTTCACCACAGGAACCATGCAGGGCTTCACAAAGACCTGGGAAAAAGCCCTGCTTAAGGAAACCCCTGTCACTCTGCAACACCCTGCAGTCTCAAGTGTTGATCCAGCTTGGTTGGTGAGACCTGACTTACCACACCCAAAGGGAGAGCATGCAAAGAGATTATTTCCCTTCTTATACAAAAGATTTCATCCAGCAATCTCCAATGAAGTGACCTAAGAGAGGGGGGGCAAGAGCCCCAGCACTGTGCAGATGCTGCTAAACTCGCTAAGAGGCTTTCAGGTCTGTTCTGCCTCCCTAACTGCACACAGCACCACTCCTGAGCTCACCTCTGCTGCTGCTGCAGGGGCTAGTGCCAGCTGTAATGACACCACTCAC
Source organism: Loriculus beryllinus (assembly GCA_039877255.1). Lineage (NCBI taxonomy): Eukaryota > Metazoa > Chordata > Aves > Psittaciformes > Psittacidae > Loriculus > Loriculus beryllinus. Next base: position 50,467 of record JBCJKH010051360.1, read on the forward strand.
AGCAGTGAAGTCCAAGCCTGGCCCCAGCTCTTCATTCCTGAGCACACTGCGCTGGAGAGGTTTCTCATCCAGGGATCCCACAGAGCTGGGTGGGCTGCTGCTGCTAGAAAGCAGGGAGGGGGCACTTTCACTTTTGCATTAAAAGGGAAATTAAAGCAAGATCCAGAGGTCACAAGGCCACTGGCAGGTCTAGGGACAGATCCGGGCCTCTTCTTTCTTTGAAGAAATCCCCTTGCTCTCTCCTCACCCAATCTGGAGTCCCACACGCCACCCATTCCTCCCTACACCTTGCCAAGGCTGGTCTGAGACTTCTGCCACTGCGACACAGCACAAATCTTCCACAGAGGTGTCCCTCCCCGAGGCAGGGAGCTTCTCTTCCCAAGCAGCCAGCCTGCGATGAGCGGAACAGGCAGCACATCCAGAGGGATCACCAGTGGCAGTGGGAATGGTGGCACATCCCACTGTGGGTCCCAAGCATTAGCAGCTCTGAGCTATCTGGAGCCACATCTGGCAGCGAGAGCAGGTGACAGAGACACAGAGCCCCGGGAAGGCAGGCTGGGCAACGCTGGTCTGCAGGTAACAGGGAGAGGTGTGGTGTGGCTCTGCTCATCACCTCCAGCACAAACTCATGTGTGCCCGTCTTCCCAGAGTGACCCATCACTTCAGCAGCCTCAAAGTCATGGGACGAGAAGGGAACCCCAGATAAAACAAAAGGGAGCAAGGAGAGGAAATGGGGATACCCACAGGCAGAGATGCCTAAGCTGTGTTCTCCCTGCTCAGGTCCATGTTGCGGTTACAAGAGCCTGCCCAGATCCCTCTGGCTTTGCTTGGCTGCAGCACAACTCTGCACTTGACAGCTATTACCCAGGCAGCTGAAGGTTTCCTCTTCCCCAGCTGCTTTCTGCATTGCGAATCTTCCCCCCTCAAGTGGCAGTCCTGGCTGGGAGGCTCTAAGGGAGCTGCTTGGCTAAAGAAGGAGTAGGGGGAAGGTGTGAAGGGGGGCCTCGAGGACATGCTAACTCTGGGGTGTCTGTGGGGTGAGAGGGCTGGCTCAGAAACAGTGCTTTGTTCAGGGTGGGGGATAACAGGGAACTGCAAATGGAGCACAAGGAATATAGCAAAGATTCAGCTCACTCATTTGCCACGCTGGGGATGGGGGATCAGGAAGACAGATCTTTGGCCAGGTTGGTCCCAGAAAGCAAATTCCACCTCCCAGTTGCTCCATCTCCTCACATTCCACATGCTCCTGCTCAGGAGAAGAGAGATGCTGGCTGTCCCCCTGCAGAGAGGCAGGCAAGCCCTGCTGCGGTTACCCACCCGGGGCAGGGAGCGTGATGCAGCCCAGGCTGGGTTCCATGAGCCGTGTTAG
>JBCJKH010051363.1:0-13327 GCA_039877255.1 Loriculus beryllinus
CCCTGGCAGTGTTCAAGGCCAGGTTGGACACAGGGGCTTGGAGCAAGCTGCTCCAGTGGAAGGGGTCCCTGCCGTGGATGAGCTTTAAGGTTCCTTCAAACCCAAACCACGCTGAGATTCTATGATCTTAGGAGATCATTCATGAATATTCCTTATGGACTCTGTTGCATCTGTTTGGGATTTTCAGTCTCTTTGGGGAACTTCCAAAATTCTTTTGTTTCCCCTGCTTCTCTGTGCTTTAACCCAGACACCCAAGGGTCACTCTCACAGCCTGCCTGGTGGGAGCAGCCTGGTTGTCACTGTTACAAGAGGATTCTCCTACCAGATTTGTGGAGCTTCTGAAAAGGTGAAGAAAGAGCAATAAACCCACCACCCATCCTGCAGCTGGTGTATTCTGAGGGTTTGCTTTACATCGGTATTGATTACTCACCCAGCAGACTTGATGCAGATGAGATTTCCATGTCAGATATGGGGTTTAATATATAAATATGTAAATGTATTGCCAGGTTCAGTAACAAATCATTTGGCCCCTGTGTTTTCATAAAATGCTAGCCCCATGGGAGCCGAATCCATTTTCTAGTGCATAAAATCAGACTGAGCCCGTCTATGCTAATTTTCATCTGAGCTAATACAATATTCATTGCACAGTGTCTTATCTGTGATTCTTCTTGATAAGTAAATTCTCGTGTTATGACTCATGGCAATTACGAAAGCCCCCAAAGGCACTAAAATAACAAATAGTGGCTCGAATGAGAAGGAATGGGGGGGAAATAATGGGGTTAGCAGGTGTGAATAAAGTTAAAGACAGTTTCCTTGGTCCGGCTGGTCTGTGTCCCATCCAAAGAGCATGTGTTTGCTAGGGGAGCAGTAACAAGGTTTGCTTCAGAAGACAAGCATGATCCTATGGGATGCTGGAGTGAGCCAGGTCCTCTAACCTCTGGGTCTCAGCCAGGGATGTGCAGGAAGGAGGCACAGTGTGATCCTTGGGACTAGGAGCAGATGGGTTGTGGCAGCCTCAGCCTTTGCCAGGCACGTCCAGAAAGGAAACCAGAGCTTTGTGGCTCATGAGAGAGCTCTGATGCAGGGTAAAAGGTGCAGGGATTGACCTGGCACATGTCATTCACCTCCTAACAGGCTGAAAACCCAGCCCCAAGTTTTCTGATGTGTTACTTACATTTCCTGATCATGCCAAACCCAGGATGAATTATCTTAAAGAGTCTTTGTTTTCTGAGTCAGTTTTGTATTTGCAGTTGGAGGTTTTAGTGGCTGGGTGCTTTGGTGTGCGTGTTTCTGCACACACAATCTGGTAAGGCTGGAATGTTTTCAATAGTAAATGAAGTCCCTGATAGTGGTGGGATCACACTTGCAACAATCTATGTCTAAACTGAGCCATTGATTTTCCCAGATCAGCAAAGCTAATTTCAAATCTGTGCTTTGGTATGCTGCATTGTTCAGGTTAGACAGGATACTGAGATGAACCTATGTTCCTAGCCTGTCCCTCGTGTATAATGCAGGTCTGGAGAGGATGGAGAAGCAGGTATTTGGGGCAGGGCTGGAAATCTAAATTAGGAAAATGATCCGAATCATGTGTGATGCTGATCACTGGCTGCTTCTCCTGGCTTCAGTAGTTCTTTGTGCCTTGGAACAGTAGGGCTAGAGTGAGATTTCCCAATTCCTTCTAATCTGTTTAACACATCCCTGCCCTAGAGCTATGTTGATACCAGCAGGTAGTGAATAAGCCTTTTTGTGACACGAAATGGTTTTCTTGGCATACCCTTAGGACTTGCAAGCCCAGCCATTGGGCACGTTCTTGCACTGCTGCAGCACCAGCCTGGTGCTCGCAGCCCCAGCACGCAGTGTCAGCAGGAATGTGAGCAGCTGGAATGAGGGGAATGCGGCTGCTCGCCTGGACCTGCAGGGCAGGCGTGGGACAGACAGATGGCCATGTATTTCCTAGAGAAATGCCTAGAATTCGGAGGGCTTGTGAGTAACCCACTGTTGTACAAACATGGGAGCACAGTGCCAGGAATCTGGTAGAGGCAAGCATGCTGGATTCCCCCTGCACAGAGAATGGCTCTGCAGGGTATTTCGGATGAACAAGCTTTAAAGTGAACCTTTGAGTGAGGGTAGGTGGGTTTGAGTAGCCTCGGTTTGCTGGTTGTGGCTTGGGGTGTTGCTGGGTAAAGGAGGAGATGCTGGTTAGCAAGCAGGTGAGAAGCAGACAGCAATGCCTGGCACTCATGCTGGTCACCTTGTCTCCTGGGACCTGATCCCAAACTTTCTCCCCTTTTCCTTCCTTGTGGGATGTTTCTTTGTCTCTTTGATGACAGAGGAATGATGTGCTTTCCAGATGAAGTCACTAACTTGAGTTGTGGCTGGAAAGCCTTTTCAGATGGGACAGTTGCCAGATGGCATCCACCCTTCCCCATTGCCAGCCCAGCCACATTTGATAGGTGACAAGTGCTAAACCTCTGCTTCAAGTGTGTTTGCCTCCCTCATAATGGCGTCTCCTTCATACTGGATCTTTCCAGACCCATAGCATAGGCCAAAATGCTGCTGTTTCCCAAGGGTCAGAACCTCATTGGATGTCCCCAGTGAGTGAGCCATGTGGCAAAGTCTGCTGGCATTAATGTGTATGATTCTGCTCCATCTCCACTTGCAGAGACGTAGGTATTGGGTATTCCCAGGGGTGATCCATGCCCCTGAGCACTAAATCAGTGTGGTTCGTGACTTGTGAGATGCATCCTTGTGCTCTGGAAACGGCTGGATGATCAGCTCTGGGTGCTGGAGAGGTGTGGGGATTTCATGGAGGAGTTTGTGGCTGCTAAAATGCATTGCCTTCCTTCTGGGAAGGAACACACCCTGCTTCCTGGCTGCCATTGCTGTGGAACACCCTGCAAGAAGGTTTGTGTGTGTTCCTGTGAGCCGGGGACCAGGCTCTTCCAGCAGCAGCCACTTCTCAGCGCGAGCGTGGCGGTGTCTGTGGGGCACTGATGGCTCTTCCCTGTGCACAAGAGGCACATTTGTCTAGCACTTGGCACGAGGGAGCTTGCGAGGAGGGTCCCTGCATGGTATGGTGGGTTTGCATCAGGCAGCACTACATGGCGGTGACCCCTGCCTGCACTTGGGCAGGGAAAGGCCGGCAATGCCAGAGGCTGTCTCAGCTTCCTGCTCTGGCTGCTGAAATACAGTGCTCTGCTAGGACAGAAACAGGATCCAGAGACCCTGATTCCTGCTCTGCTTGAGCTGCAGAGAGGCAGCATTGCTTGCTGGGCTCCTGCCAGAGCCAGAGGCAATAGGAAAAGGCCTTTCTCCCCACACCCTGTCGCTGGCCAGTTCACTCTTCGGCTGATCTCACCTTGTTTTCCTTCCTTCACAGGCATCCCGACTCTCATCGTCCTGGACTCCAAGGGGGATGTGATCACGCGGCAGGGGCGGGTGGAGGTGCTGAACGACATCGAGTGCCACGAGTTCCCCTGGCACCCCAAACCCGTGCTGGAGCTGACGGACACCAATGCCGTGCAGCTGAATGAGGGCCCCTGCCTCGTTCTCTTTGTAGGTATGGAGCATTCTGCTTTGAAAGCAGAGCCTGTGCTTAGGAAGGGGACTGGGCTACCTGCCAGCTCAGCTAGAGCTGGCCACGGGGCTGAGAACCTGCCTCTGGTGGTGACAGTACCCTTAGGAAGGGCTGTCAGCCTGTTTGCATCACCAAGAGCGGTGCTGTGTGCTCACGTGTCCAGAGAGGCCATGGGGAGAGAGCGGTCCCCACAGAGTTTCCTTCAAGGGATTCAAGGGGGCTGACAGACCTGCCCCTCACAGGGCTCCCGTACAGCAACCTGAGGAGTAGTGATTTGTAGTGGAGTGGCCATATCAAAGATGGTGGCTGTGGAGAGGAACGTTGAGTAGGTGTACAAGAGTACAAGAAATACACTGTCACAGCCACTGGTGATGGAGATGGGAAAAGCCTTTCCGGAGCAGGGAATTCAGGCACATGTAATTTTCTAGAGGAGGCAGAGGAAGCATCTCTGGGAGAGGTTACAGCACTGTGCTGGAAACCACAGCTCAAGCCTTGAATCTCTGGCTGAGCGGGGCTGTGAATGAAAGCCAGAGGAGCCTCTTTCATACTCTACTGGTCCTTGGTTATTTCCCCCGGGGGGTGCTGGCTGCAGGACAGGGCAAGCTTTTCCCCTAAGTTCCTGTCCCTCTTCCACTGCTACCCCACACATGAAGCTCCCCTGCAGTTGGAGAAAGGCCTAGAGCTCATCCCAAGCACAGCTGGCTCGTTCTGCATTGCTTCCCTGCCAGCAGTAGACGGTTAAATCAGGCCATGGCAGGGATGAGCTTTGCTGCAGGCTGATCCCCTGGGAATGGCAGAGGGGTGTGCACAGCATTCTGGGGAGCAAGCCAAGGGGTCCTGGGCTGTTGGGGGAGTGTGGCTGTCCCTGGAGCGCTCTGTGAAGCTGCAGTGGGGGTTGCTGAAGAAGCTCCCCTTGCCCTGAGCCTGCTGGTGTTGTACAGCATGTCCTATTTCCTCACATGCCCTTTTTGAGCAGCACACCCTTCTCTGCAATGCTGATAACACGGCTCTCACTCTTTCCCTTCCTTTTCAGATTTCCTTTTGACCCTGATTATTTATTCAGCATAGCCCAGCAAAGGATGTGAGCACAGAGCCGAAAATCCTCTCCTCATGTGGGAAGGACCGGTTGGCCGCGCCAAGCGTGACTGACTGGGGCCAGTGCTGCAGGCCTCTAGGAAAAGTTATTTTTGTCTTGCTCTGAACAGAGTTTTTCTATCACCTTACTGCAGACTGCTCATTGGAAGAGCACAATCCAGTCAGTGGCTATGGCTCTCACTCAGTACGGCCTTAGGTGAAGCCTGCTGGCAATGTGCTGGGGCAGAGATGAAGCTGGTGCTGCACTGGAGCAGGAGAAGGCAGGCTGAGCAAGTGCCAGTCGTGAATAAATCCTGACTGATGTACATCCTTCCCCAGAGAGATTAGGGCTAGGTTAGCCAGAGTCTGCAGGGCTGCCTGGAGTGCCGCCAGCAGCAGTTGTTCATAGAAAAATCAGTCCCTGCAGGCATCCCATAACCTGTCATGAACTGGCATGAACGCAGGACAGACCCTGAAATCCAGTGTGCAGTGTCCCTGGCATCTCCTACTTTGCTTGGAGAAGCCAGAGAGGAGGAGAGGGATGTGTGGAGCAAGGCATTGCCTGTCTCAGCTGGGGGACTGGACCAGTCGTGTCAGGTGGTTACTCTCGGACCACAAGAGCTGCATGAGCTGCACGCACGAGGAGACCAGAGGCCACTCTTCTGCCATCTTCCTTGTTTTTTAAATGCTGAAAGTTGTCCCCAAATTAAAATCGTTTCATCTCAATGCTGCTCAAGGACGCAGACTCTCCTCTTTCCAGCTCAGTATTTGAACTTCAGTGGCGGCTGGCGTTTGATTGATGTTGCCATCTCTTTCTACTCTACCTCTGTCAAATCAAAGCTGCCTTCACAGTGCTGCTGAGGCAGAGATTCGAGCAGAAAAGCTGCTGAGCAGTGGTCCCAAGGCGGAGGGAGGGATGGTGGGTGGCGGGCAGGGGTGGCAGGCAGCCTCAGATCAGCGCCTTCGTTTGGTCTTCAAAACATGCCGACTTCTCAAACTGCAAAGAAAGCAGCTTCTTTTGTGCCTGTTTGTCCCTGCACTTCAGCAACAGCACCAGGGAGTGAGCAGGGAAGTATTTGGGCAGCAGGAGCTGCTCTTTTCCCTGTTACATGTCTCCCTGTCTCACATGAAAAGCACATTTCAGCTGCTCCCTAATTGCTACAGAGCTGTGTGGCTTTGAAGTTCGTGCTGCGCATCCGGGCTCCGGTTTCCTGTGTGGTGGTGCTGTGGGATAGAGCTGCCAACACCCGGCCCGTTTGCATGCGTTTGATCCTAATCTCCTTTTTGCATTGCCTCTTTTGTTTTGTCTCCCCACCTCTGTGTCCTGCAGATTCAGAGGATGACGGAGAGTCGGATGCAGCAAAACAACTGATTCAACCCATAGCTGAGAAAATCATTGCCAAGTACAAAGCCAAAGAGGAGGATGCACCATTGCTCTTCTTTGTGGCGGGCGAGGTAAGCAAGAGGAGAGCACAAGGCTGTAAACTGCTGTGTCTTCATACAAGGCCTGAGCTGGGTTGGGTACCGCTGTTGCTATTGATCAGGTGGGTAAACTGAGGCATGGAGCTACTGCAGCTAGTCAGGGTCTGTGGGGCAAAACCAGACCTAACTCCTGGCTCAGTCCCCTGCTCTTGTTGCTAAATATTACTTCTGGCAAAGGCGTCCCAGCCCAGCATTTGCTCAGAGGTGGAAAAGCCTGATGGCAGGCAAGGGAGCTGCTGGGGATGGGCAGAGCAGAGTTGAGGGAGACTGAGAGGGAGCTGCGCTGCCCTTGAGCCCTGAGGCTGTGTGAGCAGGGAAGTGAGCTGGGCAGGGGGAGAGCAGCCAGGGTTTGGGTTTCAGCCTGGCCCAGCCTGTGCTACCCTCCTTGCTCAGGTGCTGCTGCCTCCATTTCCACCATGGGAAGAGGGCAGGGACTGGTGCTCCAGCCTCTTGCATAAGGGGTGCCTATGATAGGCAGCCCCAGTCCCACTGACTGGGCGTGTTTCTATGCTGTGTGATTGATGCCGGGCAGCAGCCTTGCAGGGAGCAGGAGGGCAGCACGGGGCTGTGCTTGTGGCAGCACAAGCATCTCAGCTCCAGGCTGTTTCCTGAGCTGGCCGCAGTGTTGGTGGCAGGGATGGTGTTTGGATCATGTGAGGCTGCAGTGCTCCCAGGCAAGGGTATGCCACAGAAAATAGAAAATAGGAAAATGGGGCTTTATGTCTCCCTTTGCCCTGCACAGGCACTTTTGCTGGTCTTGCAAATGAGGAGGGTTTGCTGCAAGGGTCAGAAAAGCTCCCAGCCCCTCCCCAGGCCTGCAGTTTCCCTCCCAAGGCGCTGCTCGGGGCCTGGGCAGGTGGCAACCACTGCAGAGCCGTGCGCCTGCTCCATCCATCCCTCCACACTCACGTCACAGCCGCAGTGTGCTGCAAGCAGGGCCACCCGGAGCCGCCCTGCGCACAAAAGGGTCCTCATCACTGCACCCTATCCCCTCCCTGCCAAGGAGCCTCCACCACTGCCTCCCACAGTCCCACCAGCCCCTTCTGAGCAGGCATTCCCTCTCCCACCACTGTAACGGGTCTCTGAGCATCCCAGCTCAGCCCCACAGCCCTGAATAAGCCCCTTGTTGGAAAGGCTATTTTGGGAGGGTCTAGGACCTACCCCGCCCCCCCCCCCGAGCCTGCAAAGCATTTTCCTCCTGCTCACTGGCTGTAGCTGAAACATTGCTGCTATTCATCCAGCTCCCAACGTCCCTGTGGCAGCCAGGCCAAAGAATGGGGAGCGTCCGGCACGTCCCATTCATCCGTCACCTCAATAGCTGGGAGCACTGGCCCCAGGTCTCCGCCGGCCCCCATGCACAAAAGCAGCCTGGCCATGGGTGGAGTAGGCGCCTCCCATTCCTCTCCCAGTGCTGTCTGGGCTGGTTTTGCATTGATTAAAAATGGGTTTTGGTCCCTTAGCAGTGATTTAGATAAAGAAAAAGGCACCCTGACACCTCGGCTGGGAGGCGGGAAGGGTGGGGGGTGGCCAAGCACCCCAGTCCCAAGGCAGTGGTCCCAGCCCTGCTTGTCCTTCCCTGCCACGTGGTCCGACTGCGCCAGAAACCTCTGCAATGGAAGGGGAGGCGCGACAGGAGTTACGCTGGTGGCTGCGGTGTGCCGCAGAGCCCCCAGCCGCTCACCGGATTGATTCATTCCCATTATTGCCCTTGGAAAGGGGCTCAGGGAATGCCTTGTTTCGGATGTTGTGTATCGTGGGCTTGGCTGGGAGCAGGAGATGAATTGCCCCAGTGCCGGCTTTTGCATTGCACAGCCTTGGCAGTGACAAATTCTTACCTTCACCTAGAGGTGCTGTGCCTGGCTAAAGGGAGCTTAGTGTGCTGCTGGGGAGCTCTGTGGCTTTAGCGCATGTCTTCAGCGCTTGGACCTGCTGGTGGGGTCTCGGCGTTGGCTCAAAGCACAGGCCTGTCGCATTCACATGTTCCAGTTTGCTCCATGCACACAGGTCCCTTCGGCATCTCCCCCTTGTGAGCAGCAGGACTGTGGCTGTGCTGGCAGGGGCTGGCCAGTCCCCACGTTGAGCACTTGTCCCCAGCTCCTGAGCTGTGAATGCTGAAATCACTCCTGCCCCAGAAGCTCCAGAGTAGCCTTGGGCAGTGGGTCAGTCTGTGGGTGCTGGGAGCTGTGCACTGCACAGGAAGGATTGGAGGAATGCCTGGTCCCATCCCAGTCTGGGATAAATCAGCCCAGTTTGGGTTTGATGCAATCTGCAGGCAGCAAGGCGGGTGCTGTGCTCATGGTAATGCAGTGTTGGTGCAAGGCCCATTCCCTTAGGAAGATACCTGTGGGTTGGACCATGGTGTGGGAGCAGTAAACTGCTCCTGGTGTTCCGCCTCTGCTGATGACTTCTCTCTCCCTCTTGTTTTGGCCTCCAGGATGACATGACTGACTCCCTGCGGGATTACACCAACCTGCCTGAAGCTGCACCCCTGCTCACCATCCTGGACATGTCAGCCCGAGCCAAGTATGTGATGGATGTGGAGGAGATCACACCTGAAATCGTGGAAGCCTTTGTCAGCGACTTTCTAGCAGACAAGCTAAAACCTGAGCCCATCTAAGGGGGCTTCTGTGCCAAAAGACATTATTTAAAGCTAGGTCTCTTCCGCCGCTTGTGGATTCTCCAGCGTGTCCTCACGCCTGACCCAGTATCCAACCTTCTTGTGGTGCCTTGTTTTACACAGTGAATCCTTCTCCTAAGCAAACTCCTTGAGATGCACTTTCAGCAGGGAGTTGTTGGCGTTTGGAGACTTGCTTGTGCTTCATGGCGATATATTCTCTAATAACCAGGCCAGAACTGTTATTGTTATTTTATACATGGCACTAGCTAGCAGGCAAATCTTTTTGCATGTTGTTCTTCCCAACGTATGCATCAGGCAGTGGATGGGGTTCTTGGGGCTCTTTTCTTGTCCTTCTCCCCCTTCTTTCCTTTCCTATCACCCCTGCTGACCCAGTGACTTCAAGGAAGCAATAAGGAAACTGTCCCCTTTGCCCCTGGCCCGTCCTTTCCCATGCAAGTGCCCTGACGAGGCGAAGACAAAGTCTTAACTGCTGACAACCTCTGAAAGACCACGGCGCAGCCAAGCTCTTCCTCCTGGGGAGTGAGACCTTTCCTGGTGGATTTCCCACCTCCCACCCAAGCACCGACAGCCTTAGGTGGCACTGGCTGTGTGTGTCAGGGTCCACCCGCCTGCAGTGGGTGGTATTCCATCCCTCCCTTTTCTGAGCCAGGAGGAGGACCACCACCGGGCTGCCCTCCCTTCTCTAGTCTCCCTTGTGCTCTCCCCATCCCCTTGTCACCCCTTTCTCTTGTATGAATTGTCTTCTCTCCTCTATGTTAGTTGATTGAGCTGTTTTTCGTAGGTGTCCCAAACTCAATGTTAATGGTGCTGTTGTTTAAAAAGTAACCAAAAAAACCCCCAACAACAACAAAATCCCTCCCTTAACCCTAGCAGCACAGCCGAGCCCCCCAAAGTGACATTGTAAAAACTGTACATGGTGATTGGAACTTTGTAATAAAACTGTTACAATAACCTTGTCCCCAGAGGTGCCGATTGCCATGTCCTGCTGTCAGGGAGAGGGACATGGAGACGGCTGCAATGGTTCCTGTAGCATCCCCAGGAGGGCAGCGTCCCGGAGGTGTGTGGTGAACATGGGGTGTTGTGCAAGTCACTGCTTTTGCCTTTCAGCTCATCAGTCAGCCCGGGGCAGGATCACAGCCTCTCCCCTTTTATTGCTGCTACAGCAACCCACTTGGGCAGGAGCTGAGGAAAGCCGCCAGCTCAGCGAGGCAGGAACCGTGTAAATCGTCCCTGTGTTTTGCACGTTGCAGAGGTTCCTGCGTTTGGCAGTGATTGACTGACTGGTGAGTGCTTGGAGGAGCAGCCATGCTGCCTGGCCCACTGGTTCCTGAGCCAGACAGGGCAGAAGGAACTGGAGGGGGCTGTGTGTGGCTGGGGCAGGAGCTGGTCAGGCTGCATTAGGAAGCTGCAGCTTGCTGCACCTTCCTGGGCATTGGGCTGCAATACTTGGCTGCCACAACTTACCCTAATTTACCCCTAAATTAACTCGTATTCCCTTTACTGGAGATCTTTGAGGGGCTGGTGCTAAGTAGCTGGTTAAGCAGCTGGCATGTTTAACTGCCCAACAAGCCAGGTAGAAGTCAGTGCTGTCACAGTAGCTGTCTGTCAACATGGAGCTTGCCAGCAATGCAGAGAGCATGGTACAACATGGGAGCCTCCAGCATGACTGGGGCTGCATGGCACCGCCCAGATCCATGGAGGTGGGTTGTTGTAAGCAGAATTGTTGCGCTTGGGGAGGCACAGTCAGGGTTTGGGGTCTCCTTTCCCTGTAACCAGTGCTTCTTCCCTAAAGGACAGCAACCGAGTAACAGTGCCTGCAGCTGCTTTTCCACCTTTCCCTTCCCTCATTCCTTATTCATCCATGCTGAGGCCCAGCTCCTAGAGCACAGACACCCCACCATGCAGCCAGCCTGGCATACAGCAGGCACCCTGGTCAGGGCTGGTGTGCTCCTCTTACCACTTGTTAGAGCTCAGGGTTTGGGTGAGCACAGGCAGGAGCCATTCAGGTAGCTGTGATTGGCCTTTCTAACCCCAAACCCACCAGCCAGGCCACACAGCACAGGAAGGACGCGGGCTATCACCAGCAGCCTGACCGGCCACCACAAACGCCACTGCAGCAGCTGTGCCCAGACCCTGCAGTGAGGGACCTGAGGCCTCCTCAGATCTGCTGGATGGGAGAAGCCAGGAGCTGGCTGCGGCAAGGCGAGAGTTCTGCCGGCCTTTCCTTTCTCACTAGCATCCCCGTGCGGCCGCAGCGCCCGCAGGCTCTCCCGGAAGCCTGACACTCAGCCAGGCGCAGCTCCAACACTGCCAGAGCTGTTCAACACTCGTTTAATGCAAAACAAACAGCCCGAGCTGCTCTTTTATTAACTCTACAGCACACCAAAGGGAAGAGAAGCTTCTTCAATACCAAACCTCAGGTCAGCCTACTACAGGGAACTTCTGCCTTTCATCTTCCTGCTTGTGCCTCTGCAGCAGCTGTCTCTTCCCCTCAAAGAGCACAATAGCAGCAGCAATAGCAGAGTTCAAGCTGTCCACGCCTGGCACCACAGGAATGACCAGTCTCTTCCCACCCGTGCTGGCTGCGAGGTAAAGCGCGTCGGGACTCAGACCGTGGGTCTCTCCACCGATCACCACTGCCACCGGAGTCTGTGTCCAGCTCTCGTAGTAGTACTGTGCAGGCAGCTCTGGAATGCAGACACCCTCCTCTCCCTCTTCATCCTCATGCTCAGGAGCAGCTTTGGGTTTGGATTTGACAGGAGCCTTCAGGCTGTCAGGAGCAGAGCCAGCCCCATCAGCTCCTCTGAGGTCTTTGTTGTCGGCCACGCAGACCCGGATGCCAGCAGGAAGGTTGCTGGGAAGAGATTCCCAGTCCAGGTTGGCGACGATGGGCAGTCGGAAGTGAGCCCCCATGCCTGCCCGGAGCACCTTTGGCTCCCAGGGATCTACACAGCCTGAGATGGAAACAGGGAAAATGGTGACACTGAATCCCACAAAGATCAGATTCAGCTTCCCACAGCAAATCCTCTCTGTGCCAGGCACTACTTACAAACTCTTTGGAACAACATCTTCAAGCATCAATAATTCCCTGCCATACCCCCAAAATCACTCAAACTGCACTTTTCTTTTCCCCCAGGGAAAGGCTCTTACCTTCGGTGAGCAGCACTTTCTCACAGCCTGCTCCTGCTGCAGATCTCAGAATAGTCCCCAGGTTTCCTGGATCTCGGATGTTGTCACAGATGAGGAGCAGGGGTAAGGAGCTGGACAGCTGAGCAGCAGGGTAGGACATCTTGGTATGGTCAGGCTTGGAAAAGATCCCTGAGGAGACAAAGTGGTGACAAGCTTCTGGCTAGCCCATCCCAAGGAGAGGGCCGTCTCTGGCTTAGTTGCCCCAAATCCCACTAAGGATGTGCTGGAGGAAGCAGAAGGAAAAGCATGGCTTAAAAGAAGCCTTGGGAAGTTTGACACTTTGGAAGGAGAACTATTTCCCAGCAGAGCTAAAGCGACATGCCGTTAAAATTGAGTGGTAGCACCTTCAGTGCATCCTAGGAAAGGGAAGTCTCCCAAATCGTACCCTCTGGACAGACTGCCAAAGCAGCCAGGGGAAGGTTGTGAAGGCAGAGTCATTATCCACTTAAATAAGTTTGCCTTTGAGCAGTGTTGTGACCATTTCCAAAGCAACTTACCGATAAGCCCCTGAGGAGTTACAAGGTCGGACCAGCTCTCAATGTCTTCAAATTTCACCTTAACTAAGCTGGCTTGCTTCAGCTTGGCCTCGGGCAGCTCCTTCAGGTGCCCCATGGTGCTGAAGAAGAGGGTATGCGGCACAGCTCCTGCCTCCAGGGCGTCCTTGATCAGCCTGTGACCCTCCAGCAGAACCTTCCCGTGGTGATCCCGGAACTTCTTCGACTTGGTGATAGTCACCACTTTTCTACGGAGAAGTTAATCACGGAGAAGGGCCGGTGACGCCGGGGACAGCTTCGCTCCGAAGCCCCCGGTACCGGCAGCCCCGAGCCCAACCCGCCTCACCCCAGCCTCCTGTCACCGGGCGCCGCCTTCTCGTACCACAGCCCCGGCCCGGCCGAGGTCCGCTCCACCGCTGGAGGCGGCGGCGGGGGCTTCTTGAGGCTCGGCTGCTTCTCCCCCGCCGCGCCCCGCTCCTTCCGCGGCGGCAGCACCCGCACGGGGCTCCTCCGCAGCGCCCGCACCCCGCGCCGCCCCGCTGCGGCCGCCTCCCGGGGCCCGCCGGGGCTCAGCACCGACCGGCACAGCCCGCCCGCCAGCCTCCCCAGCGCCGCCATCTTGCTGCGTCAGCGCTGCGCGACGGGCGACGGGCGCCGGCCGAGTGACGTAACCGCCATGGGGTGCCGGCGGGCGCTGCACTTCGTGTTCAAAGTGGGCGACCGGCCCCGGAGCGCGCGCTTCTACCGCGAGCTGCTGGGCATGAGCGTGAGCAACGGGGCGAGGGGGGCGGCCGGGGGGGGGGGAGCGCTCGGTGTCACCCACAGCAGGGGTGGGGGGGGAGCGCTCGGTGTCACCCACAGCAGGGGTCGGGG
>JBCJKH010051364.1:16400-36501 GCA_039877255.1 Loriculus beryllinus
CAGGGGCTTGGAGCAACCTGGTCTGGTGGAAGGGGTCCCTGCCCATGGCAGGGGGTTGGAACTGGATGAGCTTTAAGGTCCTTTCCAACCCAAACCAGTCTGGGATTCTGTGATACTGACTGTAAACTATATGCATTTCAGTTCACTCAGTAACAGCAGTAGTGAAAGTGTAGTACTTCTCGCTGATTTAAAAATCTGGATGTAAGATGTCAGCACGCAGCCCAGCTTTAGAGCTACAGACTTTCTCCCTTTCTGGCAACTAGAATAAAATGTTACAGCTCTTTGAGACTTGCTTGTTTACAGAGTAAGCACAGAATCCTCCTTTTAACACTTTTGAGCTTTGGGGCTGGAACTCACTCTGAATTGCAGCAGGTCTGTGTTGTTGACATGGTTCTAACCCACAGGCAGTTGTAAATGGTAATGCCTGAAATGTCCAATGTCAGACGGCTGCTCCCTCCTTCTGTGCTGATCTCAGAGTGTTTGTGGTGGTTGGGTGCAGCATTAGTGACCCAAAAGACATGAGTTTTGTTGTTGCTCTGGCATTTATTTCTTTGTGGGGGTTTGTTGCTCTCTTTAAAATGAGTAGCAAAGGTCCTGTAGTGATCTTGCCCAAGATCTTGCAATCTGTAGTGATCTTGCCCCCTCTTCTAGCAGGTGGGTTTGCCTGTAGTAATGCTTCTTCCTTTTCCCTTTAGGATGTAAAAGGTGGAAGGATCTACAATGAACAGAATTTCTTCCAGCGAGCTGCGAAGGTGGCCACAGGTTGGTGCTTCTTGGAGGGGCAGGGAGGAGGCTGCTTGTAGGAAACTGCCACCCCTTTCTCATCAGTCGTGCATGTCTCCAGCGGCCAGGCTGGAATGAACTAATTCACTGTTTGGGTAGTGCCAGAGAGCTGAGAAGTTGAGTCCTGGAAGCCTGCTTTCCCAGGAGCCCCTGTGTGCCTGGATACTGCAGTATTTGCAGTTTGAAGCTCTCTTGCCCTGTCTTGATGTCGCTGTAGCTGTTCAGCCCTGCAGCCTGACCTGCTTGGTTCCTTCTTTCTTCTGTGTCCCTTCCATGGGCACTTCTGTTGCCTCCTGCCTGGTATTTACTGCATTGACCCAGAAACCTGAGCCGCAAAACATGGTCTGAGGTGATGGAGGAGTTCACATCAACCCCCACTTCTGGGAGGACTGTAAAAATCTTCTCCAGCCCTCTCTCCTGTCTTTCTCATTTTTCCTTGCTCTATAGCAACCACACACCTTGGCCTGCTCTGGTATTCCTGCATTCTGTCCTACTCTTGGCTCTGCAGCACTGTGCATTGACATACAGATATTCCAGCACATAAGCCTGGCATTTCTGGAACAGAGTCACTATGAGAGGATGTAGCTGTAGCTGCTCAGGGCAGAGCACCCGCTGGAGAAAGGGCATCCCTGACTGAGCTCCTTCCTGCTGGATCTGCTCAGCAGCATCTGCTGCACTCTATCCTCTTTTCTCCCATTCTAGTGGAGAAGTGGAGGAAGGGGCACTCCGTGCCATTGCTGGGAATCCCCAATTGCGTTGGTTTTGGACTGCATGCAGAGAGCTACAGGTGAGCTGACTCTGTGAAGGGCACAGCTGATCCACAACTGCCCCCATCTTGCACTTTCCCTCTTCTTGCTGTCTGCTATTCCTCTTCTCATTGTGTCCTGGGCTCCCAACCCTATGCACTGCTCCTATCTCATTGATTAACAAATGGTTTGCCCCATTATCCCATTCCCTTCAGTCCTTGTGTTGCTGGTGAAGCCATTGCTTTTGCTGCTTCCTTCTTCTTTCCCCTTATTCCTGTCTTTTAAGTTTAACCTGAAGGGGAGACTCAGGCTTTATATCTGCAACACTTGATCAGCATCTTTTCCCTTTTCAAGAAGTTTTCTGTTATCAAAAGTTTTGGAAATGTTTGCCCAGACCCCTTGGAGCTGAAAGGGGCTCTAATCAGGGGGATGGCTTGGCAAGTGGCTATGGCAGGGTTTCCAGATGGGATGCTCTGTGCTAAACCCTTGTCTTTTGTAGGTTTTTGGTGTTCTCTGACTTAGGGCGAACTCTTCAGTCTGTCCTGAATGATGGCTTGCACCTACTGAGGGAGAAGGCAGCTTTTCAGATTGTAGTCCGGCTGGTACGTAGAGAACCACTGCTTCCTAAGAGACTTTTCCAGAAAGTACCTATAACTTGTGGATCTCTCAAAGGTGGTGTAAAGCTGACCTGGGGGTTTGGTTGAGGTCTCTCAGTAGCATCTCTTGAGCTTGTAGTAAAGTTGGGTAGCGTCTTTTGGACAGTATGTCACCTTGAAGGAATTTGGGATAAGGAGAATGAGAGAAACCTGACAGTTGAACATTAGAGGCTGAGAGACATGGACCATTGTTTGCCTCTACACAGCTGCAAGAAGCTGGGGAGGCTCCAGCTCAGTGACGGGCAAGGTGCTGAGGCAGTCTGTGTAGCTCTGATATGCTCATCTCTTCTGTTTGCTCCTAGCTTGACTGCCTGGAGTACATCCATGAGAATGAGTATGTGCATGGGGACATCACAGCTGAGAACATCTATTTGAACCCAGAAGACCACATGCAGGTAGGGAGCGGTGCTGTGCAGGTGGGCTTGAGAAATAGGCTAGAGCAACACTTAGTTTCCTGGGGCTGGGCAGTGCAGCCTGTGCAGTGCTCAGGCAGGTGCTGTGGTGCAGGACTGTGGGACTGTGAGCAGAATTCACACCATGCACACACTCAGAATTGTACTTTTTGATGTCTTCTAGGTGACCCTCGCAGGGTATTGCTTTGCCTTCCGTTACTGCCCAGGAGGGAAGCATGTGGCTTGGCGCGAGGGCAGCAGGACCCCTCACGAGGGCACGATAGAGTTCATCAGTGTGGATAGCCACAGGGGTGCAGGTGAGTTGGTTTCTCTCCTGAGTTCAGCTCTAGAGCTGTTGCTGTGGCAGTAATGGCTGGAGCTGGGGCTCCCTGCTGGCATTTTTGTTACTCCTGCTTTCCAGGCATTCACGTGCTCCTGTTTGGGCTGTTTTTACTCTTGCCTCTTGCTGGGCTGCTGCACTGGGACTTGGCAGGTCAATCAGTGACTGCAGCAAGAGGTGCAGGGATGTACCTGCTCCATCTGGAGCCTTGGCTATTGCAGGCATGCGAGGAATAGAAAACAGGGCAGCTTTGTGCTGGCTTAGCAGGGATCTGATTCAGTCCAGGTTGGATCCCTGCCCAAAACAGATTTGCAGCGGGCTCTGCTCTGACCTTGAAGCAGTGAAAGCCGGGAAGGCATTTAAATTAGCCAGTTCCTGTCCTGGCTGGGATGTGACTGTTCTCTCTCTGTGTCCGGACCGGGCAAATCTTCCTCCAGAGGCTGAGAGGTGACTGTGAGTTAGCAGCATTCCGGAAGTGTTGCTAGTCCAGAGCACATCTTAAAAAGCTCTTGCATTTCTTCTGCTCTTTAGTCTTGTGCCCGTTCAGGAGGCTGCCTGTCCTACAGGGAGCATGTCAGATACACACTTCCAGGGCTGTGCAGAAAGTGCTGGTGTCCTTTGGAGGAGAGGCACTAGCCTGGGTCTCCCAAACTCTTGTGAATATTTCTTTCTTCCCATCAGGACCATCTCGCCGAAGTGACTTGGAATCTCTGGGCTACTGTCTTCTGAAATGGCTCTGTGGCTTCTTGCCTTGGTCTGATGAGCTGGACAAAGTGGAAACTGTGATGGAGAAGAAGGAAAAGTAGGAAAAATCATCTTGTCTACCCTTGCTACTTTGCTGCTCAGCAGAAAGCAGGGAGGGAAGTTTCGTGTGTGAAATCACTTGGGTACAGGACACTTATAGGGCTGTGGGTAACTCCCACTCTAAAAGCTGCATCTGGCCAAAGGGTGTTAGATGAATCCTGTTTTCTGCTCCATTCAGAATGTGGCCATCTGAATTCAGCCCTTTTTCTTTTCTGTCCCTATTGCCCAAGACAGGCTGCTTAGGCACCTGCTCCATTGCTCCTAATCTGACAGCTCTCTGCACTGATCATTCCAGGTACAGAGAGGATGTGAAATGCCTTCTCCGGCTGTGCTTCAGGCAGAGATCCATTCCAGGTACGGGCTTGCTCTCTGTGACAGTGAGACTTGGGGAAGGAGGACTGAGGGTACCTGAAGCTAGAGCCTTCTCTGTGCTGGGGTCTGCTTGTCCAGAGTGGCTGCCGCTGGCAGTGGTGACCAAGCACTGCAAGGACTGACAAGCTCCTGTGGACAAATCCCTTGTTTTTACAGCAAAACAAGGACTGCTACCTATTGTCTGTATCCATGAGCCTTGCTGGAGAGGCGCAAATTGGCAGCTCTGTAGAGACATCTGATGCTACTGTGCTGCTCCATACAGTGATGCTGTTGGCCTTGCAGATGCCCTGCAGAGCTACTTGCAACAAGTAACGGCGCTGGAGTATGAGGCAAAGCCTGACTATGAGGCCCTGCGGCAGCTCTTTAAGAAGCCACTGGAAAAGATGAAAGCTTCAGCTTATGACTCAGTGGATATCAAAATGGTGCCCTGAGTAAGTGCCATAGTTTGGATGGCAGCAGCACAGAGAACTTGTCCCCCTGCACTGCTGTGAGCAAGCACAGCAGCAGCTTGGTGCTGCTGCCCTGCTTCCATGTGCCCCAGGGTGCCTGGGGAGGTGAGGATGGAGCAGGCTGCAAGATCTTTCCTGACGTGTGGAAGGAGCACTGGCCCTTCACCATTCCTATTAAGGAGCCCAGGCCAGTGCTAGCAGTCAGGCTTAGCCTGTGTCACAGCATGTTTCCCTCCATTTCTTTCTGGAAATACTTGTCCTTGGAGGAATCCAGCCAGGATTAACAAAGCAAGTTGAGCAGTCTGCAGGGGTGTGGAAGTTGTAACAAAATGCAAATTCATGCACTCTGGTCCTTTTAGAATTTCTGTCTTTAAAGAACCAAGGCTCTGGGCTGTAGCTTTTGCTTTTCCTTTTCAAAAAGCAACTTCAGCTCTGGTTTTATTGCCTTGTGCCTGTGGCATTAAGTGGTGGCTCTAGACACAGATGCTCTGCTCTGTACAGGAGGCACCTCAAAGACTGAGGCTTTGACAGATAGGCCTCATTTTAGCCTCAGCAAGTCCACTAGATTAAGCACTAAACCCCAACACACAGCCCATCACCTCAGTTGCTCTTCTGGGAAGGAACTGAACTGATGAATGTATTTTGTTCCTTTTCTTTCAGGTCAAGAGAAATTGCACAGGAAAGGTGTTGAAAGCTTTCTGCAGTGTGAGGGCTTTCTCAGCAATTTAACCTCTACCCATCTATTTTAGAAGTTTTAATGTGAGACAATGCTAAATTTTGAGCTGCTGTTGTAAGAATGTGAAGATGCCCCTGTGTGGTAGGTCGTTCTAAGAACTGTGATGTAGCCAGGAGGAGAAGGGCAAAGCCTGGCACAGAAAAAGAAGTCCCTGATTTAGTTAACTAGAGTGAGAGTACATAGTTTTGTAATAAACTTTGTGGCCAAGCACCCAGAGCTGCTCTGTGTTGGTTATGTGGCATGTTCAAGGCCTTTCTGGGGCTGCTGTAGAGTTGTGAGGGTGGTTTCAGCAGGGTGTTCCCCTAGCTGCTCATGATATTTAATACAAGATATTAATTCCAAGAACTAGACTCCGACCTCAACTCCCCCCATGCCATGTTCTCACAGCCCCAGGGCAGTGTGATACAACTCACTGAAGTAAGACACAGAGCCACCTGTATTAAAAAAGTTTTTTATAAAAACCACTACACTGTGTGTATCTGAACTGCTGCCAACTGCCACAGTAACTTCTATCCAGAGGAAAAGGCAGAGTCCAGTTCCAGTGTTCAATTCGGTGATGTCTCCTGCACATCTTGTACCTTGGTATTTCAATGGTGTTTGTCAAGAGAAGATGGTCTCCTCGTGTTCACAGGCTGAAGGAGATGCAGCCCAGGCTTGCTGGGCTGAGGTCAGTGGAGGTGGCCAGCACAGATTTCATCATTGGCAAGAGAAGCAGATGCTGCCCTTACAGCTTAGGCGCCAATAGGAAGGCCTAAATTACGGCTTTCAATAAGAGACTGACTGCCCTTCCTGCGTTGCTGCCTGGGTCTAGTGTTCAAGTGAATTGTGCTTTCCTTGAGGACTTATTAATGGAAACAGCAAGGAAGACTGTGCGAGACACGAAGTGGAGGCAGCAGCTGGAGGAAGCAGTTCAACCACATTTCCAGCAGAGACTAACAGTTCACAGAGATCACGTTACTGGAGCACTCAGCAGCGAAGTGTTAAGGCACAAAAGGAAGATTTTTTTAGGGGAGGAAAACATGGCAGCTAGAGCCAGAGGCAATGGAGTTAAAAATCATCTGAGAGGTAGGTAAAAAAGAAGCTCAGATGTGCAGTGAGCCTTCATTTACCTCAACTGTATCCATAAAAACCTTGTATCAGTGCAGCAAATGGTATATACATAGAAGAGGGAAGCACCAGCTAAGTGAGACAGTACCTGGCCAGAAGGAAAAGGCAGCACATCCTTAAAAAGGTCTTTCAAGTGGAAGAGTTCAAACATAGTGTTCCAGCAAGTAACTTGAGAACCAAAGTCAATTCCTTTCATTTATGATACCAGGTCTCACAGCAAAGCAAGGGACATGACAAATTCATTCCTGTCGCAAAGGAGTAACTGGTGAGGTATGACAGAAGTGAGCTATAACATTTCCTATGTGGAGAAGGATCTTAGTTTGCAGAGGACAGACAACATTGAATACTTTAAAAAGGCAGCTATCAAGGAAGGCAGTGGCCCAGAAGTGAGCTACAGGTTACAAGAGACATAAGAAAAGTTGAGGGGAAGGGCTCTTTTTAGAGGTACTGACAATTATTCACTATCATCCCTGTATGGCTACAACAGAAACGCATTCCAGAAATCTTAAGAAAGTAAAGAGAATGAGGAAATCAGAGGCTGAAGAAGCCCAAGTTGACCCTTTCTTCACTGTGTTCTGCCACATTTTTCCTCTTGACTTGCCTTCTGTCACACTTGCCTGTGCCAGGCCTAGCACAGGCTGACTGTAAACATGGTTCCAGGTAGTGAGGCAGGTATGGCTCCTTGCTCCTGGCACTGCCAGCAGACAGTGATGAGGTAGGTTTCAGAGGTACTCCAAGGCTGCCTTCTAAAGAAGACATAGGACTGGCACTGTTGACAGAAGAGTAGCCTGAGCTCCCTTCCAGGTTAGGATTTCTTGGGGTGAGATATGCTGAAAGGCTGTGAGTGTCATCCAGCAGCTTTGCCTTCCTCAGGGGCACTGTGTGCCCACCCCACTCCACAGTTAGGTTGTCCTCATCGCTGGAGTCCTGACAGCAGTGCTCTGCAGGATCCATGTAAACCACTGTCATGTCCAGGATCCCACTGGGACTTGTCACTGCGGGATGGTGAAAGAAAAAATTTAGTTTTGATTTGGCCAAAACCAAGCAGGCATTCAAGCAGAAAACAATCAACTGAGAGTGGAAATCTAATGTCTACCTACACATCATTTACCATCATTTCATAGAATGGCTTTGGTTAGAAGAGACCTTAAAGCTCATCCAGTTCCAACCCCCTGCCATAGGGAGGGACACCTTCCAATAGACCAGGTTGCTCCAAGCCCTGTCCAAGCTCGCCTTGAACACTGCCAGGGATGGGGCAGCCACAGCTTCTCCAGGCAACCTGTGCCAGCGCCTCAGCACCCTCAGAGGGAAGAACTTCCTAGTGCCATCTCTCAATATCCCATTTCATGTTAAAGCCATTCTCCCTTGTCCTATCACTACCTGCCCTTGTGAAAAGTCCCTTTCCAGTTAAAACAGAATCTTTTCTCCCGCTCAGACTGTTTGGATAGGTACCAAGAGCTGTTTAGAAAATGAACAGCCAGTCCTAAAGTCTACAAGATTGATAATACAGCATGTCTAAAACAGTGGGACATCCATCACATTTTGTCTACTATCAGCAGGACCTGCAAACGGGCTCACTTTGAAATGCTGAGCAGCTACAGATGCTTCATTATGCTCTGAAGCAGTCTAGAGAAAAAGAACAGATATATACCTCTAAAACAGTTCAACAGTTATAACCGCGGGGGAAGGGGGAGAGTTTTTCCAACTGGTCTTCAGCTGAAAGTTCAGGCGTCTGTTGCCTGAGAAACAGTTTTAAGCAAAGATGAAAAGACAGTTTTAATTCTCATCCGCTTTTATAAAGGAGAACAGACCCCTCACCATCTCCATCTCTCTCGCCTTCGCTTTCCTGATCACCTTCATAACCAGAGCAGGAATCTAAACTCCAGTCTAGGAAGTTATCTAGAAGACTTTCCTCCTGGGTGGATAGCTCTGCTGTGGGTGTAGTCACAAAGCTGCCTCTGTCATCCTGAATGCTGTCTTCCCTCCTCCTGTAGCAAGGAAATCCGCAAGTCACACATTAAAAGCCAAGTCTTCTCTTCTGTCTCTTTTCACAGGTATGATAAGGTAATTACAGAAAGAGTTATCATATTTAAGAATGAAACCTCAGGATACCAGAGGAGGAAAAGCTCATGCTGATCTTCAGCAACATGTACAGGGAGGAGTTATACTGGCCTTTTAGTTCTCTTGCCAGAGGGAGAGCTTAGGAAGGTCTGAATTTCCACCACATTTGTATGCAAGGGATTGGGCTCCGGGTCCTCCTGTTTCACACCCAGAACTGAACAGAGCTGGCTGTAACTCATCATCTGAAAAAATCGAAGAATTAGACCATGAGATTCCCATGAAGAATAAATAGCCAGGAGGAGGCTATTTATTTTCCAAGAGAAATCTATCCCAGTGAGTTCTTTCCACATGTACTCAGAGCAGTTAATGTTCCACTGATCAAGTTTAAAGCTACCACTTTAGATATCTTCTCCAAAAGTCTGAAGTTAGAAGCCACTTCCCATTATTTGCAGCTTATCACATTCTGCTGTATGGTAGCTTTGCTCTGGATATCAGACATCAGCAAAGACAGACCAAGAGCTCACCCACCTTCTCCTTGCCTATCTCTTCATAACGCTCATCCTCAAATCGTTGTTTCACTGCAGTTAAGGACACCTGCCTATAATCCTTTGGGACATCATCGTGGAAGCTGTAAAGAAATATTAAACCCCCAATCTTAGAATGGATTATATGAAACAATTTTAACAAACCCTGCCAATTCAAGTGCTCCCAAGCTCCCTCTGTCCATCTCAGCTCTGTGCTAAGGAAGTTAGTGTTTCAGCAGAGCTACTAAGCAGCTAGATAGGACACTTGGTTTCTAAGCATATGAGAATCTAATTAATTTTCTGTTCCTGAGGATAAACAAAATATTTGCCTTTTACTCTTGTAAAAGGAGCTACTTTTGCTCCTGGAGCTCCTTCTGAAGCTCCCCAATAAGCCAGTTTTAGTCTTCTGAAAATGAGCTGTTTGGCAAGCTGAAGCTGTGAAGCCTTGAAGAGCATAAAACCTTGAGCATGTCAGGGGAAACAAGGCAGTTTGCCAAAATCACCTCTGCCACTGGGAAGGGCTGACCCTATTGGTGAACCATGTCTGCAAGAGCTGGAATGCAAGTACAAATGTGCCCTCCAGAAAGAGTTTCAAAACTATTACCACTTTTGGTAGAGGCTTAGGACACACGGCAGCAGGTCTTCAAGGGAGAAACCAGTGCACTCGGACAGCTGGCTGGTCCAGGGGCGTGCTGGGAAGAGAACACAGTACAATTGCACAGAGCTTAGCAGTTCTGTAATCAGAGACATGTTTTTAAGGGATGAAGATCATGATCTTTACAAGCTTATCCCTGTACATAGTTCATAATTAGCTCCAAGGGTAGGTTTACCTGCCAAACTGAAGTTATACCTAAGTATAGAAATCTTAAGTCTCATTTAAACACAAAGCTTGCATAGTCTGATACTTGTTCCTTATAGCTATTAAGAGGTAAACCACACTAAACTCAGCTCTTCATTCTGAAGTCTTATACCTGGTCTCTTCTCCCACAGCCAAGTGACTGGGACATAATTGTCTAAAGACTAAGCAACCCCCAAAACCCTAAAGGCTTCTTAAAGAGACAAAGCAGGCTGACACCCCATGCTGAGCTCCACTTAAGGCTAGGTTCCTTACCTTGCCTGTGTAGTATCTTAGCCAGCAGCAGCGCTGCAGATGCCACCTGAGCTGGAGAATACACACAAAGACTTGTGTTTAAGAGTGACAGTTCGCAAATGAAGCTGTAAAGGTGAAGAGTTCTTCTCTCCAGTGAGACTATGTTTGACAGTACGTCTTTGTAGTCCACAATGGTAGGTATCTGGTGCAGAGAGGAGAACAGAGGTTGGGAATATAAGACAAGCACTGAGTATTTAGAAGAGTTGTTTCTAGGAGATGCTGTTCTCATTACATCATGACTTCTTCTAATTACTACACTGACATTGAAACATTATCCAGTGAAAGAATAAATGGCTTAAGTTTTAATCTCTACAGAAATGCATAGGGTTTTGTATCTGCATGCTCTGAAATACAGATGGTCTCCACAGATAGAGAACACTCACATAAAACCAACCTCTTAGATAAGGAGAAGGGCTAATTGCAATAGCCTGACTTCACCAGCAGCCCACGGGATGAAATACTCTATCCACTTTCCAAACTCACCCTTATCTTTCCTTCTAGGGCAGAAATGATCTCACCCATCATTCGAACCAAGTCTTCATATTTGTAGGTGTTGTCTGTGAGCCACACAGCTTCCCGGATTGTCAGGATCTCTTTGCTGATGAAACTGCAGTAGGAACAGTCAGCCCCAGAAGAAAGTGAATGTGTGCACCTGTGCACTGATGTTTTTGTGGCAGATAAATGCACCCAAGATGACCAAAGAGTTAAACAACTTTGTAAGCTACTTTCCCAGGAAAGAAAGAACAGCAGCTCTTAATTTATTTCACCTTTAAGCTGGAACCACTTACTACAATGTTCCAAATTCCTCATTTATGAGGAATTCCCTAGGTTAAGATGCACGATATTAAGGAAACTATCACAGAAGAATAATTTTACACTACAACATGTGGGTCATCTCAACAGACTAAACTATACAACATCACTGCTACAGTTGTTCTATATGAATAACCCACTCATGCTAATGTGGCATGAAAGACTTCAGCTGCTGACTGAATGCATTTAGACCATATTTTTAAATATGAAAAACTCCATCACTATGGAGTTCTTAATATTTAAAAACATGCTCAAGGAGTTACACTGTGCCTCATTTGCAGTGATTGTGTTTGTATGTGAATACAGCTCAAGCAGCAGTCAATGTACAAGAAAGACAAAGACTCTTTCTAGCACTATTATTAGCAGGGGAGGAGAAGCTTGAACTGCAGAAATGAATTTGAATGATCACAATAAGCACCTCTGTTCACCAGTCAGAACCCTACCGTGTGCAAATGACCATGCAGGCTATTCCCAAAAGCTGGAGTCGAGCCCGAGGTACAGGTCTCAACTTCAAGTACCGATCCACACATCCCACTGTCATGTGAAGGCATAGGCTAGAGAAGTCTTTCATGGTAGCCACTTCCACCAGCCAGTCAATCAGGATGTACCTAGACAGGAAAGAGACATAATCTGCACAGTTAGAAGCCACTCAAAGCGTGCTGAACAACCTCCTCATTCCTCATGACCAAGTCCCTTCTCCACTCCAAAGTTCCAAGCCAGAAAATTGCATCAGAAGAATTATCAGAAAAAATGACATGCTGCACTGAGATAAGGATTTAAAACCAGAGGCTTGTTAGACTCTGAAGGTCAACAGGCTTAAGGTGTCTGTGAAATGGAATTAGAAACTGTCCTATAATAGGTGCTTGCACAAGGAAAATGTAGGGCACATCAGTTGGGAGGCTAAATGCCACTTAAGATAACTAGAGAGTAATTATAACTCCAACAAGCCAAACAGTGCCTCCAGCTTTTGGTTAGTACTGACAAATGCAAGAACTTAAGAGTCCAGAAAAAACTCTCACACCCTCATTTCAGCTCTTCATCAGGGCTTGAAATAAGGGCTCTGGTACTTCCTCTGTGAAATGCCACATGTTTCTCTGATTGTACACAATGTATCACAGAAGAGCAAAGCAAAAAACTATCTTCCAACAGACCTTGTAGATTTGTTTCCCTCTGCAGACATAGAGGGAAACAGGCAACGGATTCTGCTGTGTGGCCTGACTCCTGGATCTGAGTTTTTACCTCATTGTTTCATTCATTCCTTTCTGCACAGTGAAGATACTTTGCTTGCTGATAGGAAGAGAAGCTTGAAAGATTTGAGACACCATTTCACTGCAAGATTTTGCTTCCAATCCTAGTTGGTTTCCATTACCACAAGCTTTGGCTAAAGCTACCTGTAGGAGAGAGAACACAAAAGAAAGTTTCTTGTTTCTTTTTTATCAAATGCAAACTAAGGCAGGACAAATTAAAAAGCAAACATGACAAATTACTTGGATCAGTAGATCTTAAGTTTGGCTTCAACTTGAACACACACTATTTGGGGCAGGCTTTTAAGTGCATCAAAAGATGTGTCTTTACTCAGATTGTACCAGAGGCCAGCTGTGTTTTACTCTGTGGGACCCACAGAGTAAATATACACACACAGAGATACTACTCAGCAATTTTGACCCTGCTCCGAAAGGGAGGAGTCTAAACCTACAGTGGCCACATAGAAAGACCAAATAAAGTCTGTTTTCCTGGGAAAAGTCAGTCTTACCTGTGCTTCCCAGCAGCCTTTTGCTGCAAAGTCTCTTAGCTTCCTGAGACTTTGGAGGTATCTGCCAGGATCTGACATCTACAGAGGAATGCAAACAGATTTTAAACCCCATCACCTTTACACAATGAACAGGACTGTAGTACAAATATCCAGTGAAAAATCACTTCCTGTGGGTTCTTGGATTAGTTCACAAACAGCCTGTTTCTCAACACGATGACAAGGCTGTTTTTAAGGATCTGACTGCAATCTTGTCCAAGGTCTCACAGGAATGAGGCAGATCACTGGGGATTCCAAAAGGAGAGCTTTGGCAGATTTATTGCTGATCATGCAAGCAGCCTCCCCACTCCTGTTCCCAGTGAGTCATATCATCAATAGCCGGCAGTCAGTAATAAGGAACTCTGCTTGCATCTTGGCTACAACTGCTTGTAGACCCACTTTAAACACTAAGGCAGACACAAAGCTCATTTAAGATAGTTCTTGGTGCTCTCTTTGTTTATGAAGGAGGTAAGTTCTGAGGAACAGCAATTTCCACAGAAAGCTACAGTGAAGAAGCTATTTTGGGGAAAAAAACCATACTACTTACAGCAGCCTTTTTGTTGCTTTCCCAAAGGAGGTAGGAGCTGTTTAAACAACCCTGCTTGGAAGATTCTTCAAACATTTGGAGGGATTCTTTTCTTTTTTCTTCATCCTACGAACAAAAGGCACAATGATATTTTTGCTGTCCAACCAACCAGATGCTAGGTCTCAATATTCCAGAACCCACTGAAAGCTACAGAGCAGAACCAACTAGTTACAAGTCCCCTTCACATTATGAGGGATGAGCTCCCACATCCACTCAGTGCTGCCATTGGCAGTTCCAGGCTCAGGAAGCCTGCAGTGGTTTCCCTCAGCAAGACAAAAACTTTTTGGCTAGTTTGCCACTGAAGAACTGGGGTTTTTCAGATATGCATTATGACTGGAAGACTTCCTTTCAGACCTGAACACACTGCAAGCCCATGATCAAGGCAAAATTAATTTCACTGTTTGTAGGATCCAATAAACTAAATTGATGATGTTCCTTTAAAAAAAACCAATAAATTAAACTCATGAGAGCAGAATTTCCTAACCTATTTGAGAAATATAAGAGCATTTGGCTGACTATTTTGTTTTTAAATCAAGGTGAGCAGCATTAGCACCACCAAAAAAGGGTACCCGAGCACATCAAACCAGAAACACTGTTCACCTCAAAGAGACTCAAGATCTTGGCCAAGCAGTGGAGAATAGATCCTTTTTCAGCCTGAAGAAAGCAATTGAGATAAAGTATTGTTAAAGATAAAGAACAGTGGCAATTTTTGCATGTAATTCCAGAGTACAATATTATTTGCTTTTCAAGCATTCCTCCCCTTCCCTTTCCCCAATGTTTTGTTACCTATGAGACCTTACAGTTTCTCTCAGGAGACACAGTACAGGCCTCTGGCATTCATGATATACCACCAAGTGTGATTTGACAAAAATTCATTAAAACGATTGATCCACAGTCATTTAAGCAACAAGAGCATAGGAACAACTTGGGGAAACAAAATACATTTTCTGAAATAACCAGATGCAGATTCTAGCCTATGTTAAAGTCAAAGGCAGAAAGAAATCTTACTTTCTCCAACTGACACACAGCTTTGAGACTCTGATAAACCACAGCTTTACAACAGCTTCCACTCAGGGACCAGGGAGGACGGATGAAAAGCCAGATAAATGGAGCTGCAGACACATTCAGACGCTCTGCCAGGCTGAAGAAATGGGATGCCTTTAATCCGTTCACTTCCGCACGCCCCTCATCAGAGATGGACACTGAACAAAACCAGCCAGCAATCATTTAGAGTTTATTCACAATGCCAGCTTAGGATTTAGTCAGGCCAAGTCAGACAATAGGATGGAATTAGGTAAAGATGGATCAGCATCTTCCTTTTAGAGCCTTAAAAATCATGCAGATGGCAAGAAAAATCTCTCTGCAATCAGTCTTTAGGAATATAAAACCCTAAGGTGGGGAGGGAGGTGCTTCTGCAAATACCAGCTGCCAAAGCAATGTTAATTCCTGTTAGTGTACAAACTGGTACAAAAGCCACTTGCCTCGCAGGTACCCTCTGCAAGGAGTAAGTCTATTCTCTTAGATTTATCACACGAGGTAAACAGCCAAGTCTGATCAGTTTATAAAGGAAACTTCTAAACATGAAATCACAAGCTATGCATTGACTTCTCTAGAAGAACTGTGCACTATACTATCACTCAACACCTAGCAGTTTAGTGGCCAGTGCTAAAGCTGCACGGAAGAGGTGTCACAGTAAATAAGACCCAACCACCCACTGAACACAGCAGACTGGCCCCCCACTTCACTGCTGTAGAATTGCGTACAAACCCATCAGTGTTTGAGATACAGCAGAAATGGCTTTGTAAGCAGCCAGTAAAAGTGCCAGCTTTATGATGAGACAGTCTTATCTGTACCTACAAATAAGTCTGTAGCTCATCTACATTTCCTTCTGTTGTGCTATCTTCCCCAAAAATTCAAGTACAAGCTTCGACACTTACAGCCTTCATTGTACAGGTATGCTATGCCCAGCTTCACAGCAGCTTCAAAGTTGCCCCTTTCAGCAGCCCTGAATGGGGAATAAAGAAAATACTTGAGGTAGACATCAGAAGACGCCTCCAAGCCCACATTCTCAAACAAGTTACTTCAGTGGAGGACAGGATGTCACCTGGTGATCAGCAACCATAAGCATATGTACTGTCACTACACAAGTTAGACCCAAGTTACTCTGAGGCTTTTTTTGCTGCAATCCTTTTGTATGCCCACATCCAGGATAATTTAACAATTCACAGGAATGGGTTCTCATTCCCATGCAACACCTGAAACAACAGAATGCAGTAACATCTTTTGGTTCCTGTACCCTCAAGGACATGCATCAAGCTCTTGAACACCTCCCTTGCAAACTGATGTGCATATAAGTTTGCAAAACAACTATCATGACATTTAAATTGAGAGATGCCCTTCAAATCAGGTGGATAGAGACATTCTCAATCCTTTTTAAGCACATTTATCATCCTTTCAAACCTCACTCATTTTAATACCGTAATGTGCCCATTTTTCAACACACTTTTGTGAGCAAGAAGTGCACAAACCAATTTAGACTCAGAAATATGGTTGTGCTCTTCAGCTTCTTATGTCACTTGCACATTCATATGAACACACCAGTGTCAGGTTTTAGTTAATGTGCTATCTTGCCTTAAATATTAGTGCCCTTAAAGAGAAACAACTTTGCTATATGTAATGGCTCTGCTCCAGTTACAGACAGCAGTTATAAGCTGCAATTTTGACAGGAAGTCAACAATCCTTCATCACCATGAGCAAAGACTTCTACAAAAAGGGAAGGTCAGATCCTCTACTGATAGTGAGGACTCACTGGAATGGTGTATCTACTTTTAAAAAAACAGCCTCTTCTATGAAGTCAGACAAATTTGTTTCTTAAAGCTTACCTTTCAAACATCTTCAGATTGCTTGGAGAAGGCCATATTTCTTGGAAACTTGCACATGCCCAAACACTAGCATGATTATCCACAAGGTATTTAAGATGTGAATGCACCTGCAAAGGGAGAGTGTAAATAAGAATCACTAAAATAAAAGGACCAACAGAAACAAAACCAGTTCTTTGCAATTTGATTTCAGATAGGTATCAAATTAGTTACAAGTTACAACCCCATGCCATGCTCCAGGCTTGAGGAAGAGCAGCTGGAAAGCTGCCCATGGAAAAGGACCTGGGGTGATGGGGCTGAACATGAGCAAGCTTGTGCCCCAGGCAGTCAAGAAACCAACATCACCTTGGCCTGTATCAGCACCGTTGTGGCAGCAGAACCAGGGCAGTGACTGTCGCCGTGTACTGGGCACTGGATGAGGCTGCACCTCTAATCCTGTGCTCAGCACTGGGCCCCCCACTACATGAGAGACATTGAGGTGCTGGAGCAGGTCCAGAGAAGGGCAATGGAGCTGGTGAAGAGTCTGCAGCACAAGTGTGATGGGGAATGGCTGAGGGAACTGGGGGGGGGTTAGTCTGGAGAAGGCTCAGGGAGGACCTTATTGGCCTCTACAAGTATCTGAAAGGAGGATAGAGACATGAGGTGGCTGCTCTCTTCTCCCAAGTAACAAAGGGTAAGAACAAGAGGAAACAGCCTCATGTTGTGTCATGGGAGGGTTAGACTGGATATTACGAACAATTCCTTCCCCTAAGGGTGGTCAGGCATTAAAATAAGCTGCCCAGGGCAGTGGTAGAACCACCATCCCTGGAAGTGTTTACAAACTGTGTAGATGAGGCCCTTAGTGACAAGACTTAGTGATGGCTTTGGCAGTGCTGGAGAATGGTTGGACTTGATTATCTTAAAGGCCTCTTCCAACCCAGCTGATTCCATGATTCTAATTATAACTTGTTAGCTGCCTAAACCCCTTTAAGGCCAAGCTAAACCAGTTTGTTCAGCCACAGTCATCTAGTAGGACAATTCCCATAAAAAAATTTACATAGAGCACTCAAATGCTAATCTTCTTCAGATGAGTCCTGAGAAATAAAACTGATACTGTGGTAGCAAAAACCTAATTACTGCACGTATGATGCTTTGGTTCTCCTCAGGTTTACTGACACGAGAAGCCAGCCTTTCCCCTGTGCAGTCCTAGCTCCTAAAGGCAGAGAACAGCCATGGTGCAGGACAGAGAAGAAGCAGTAGTGGACTCACAGCTCTGACTGAGAGGATGTCCTCAGCAGGAAGGCCTTTCAGAACATGGAACAGGACATCCTCAGGCAGGCTTAACAACGTCAGGACTCGAGGCCGCTTTCTTACCCTTCGCTTTGAAGGGAAAGAAAAACACCTGGAACATCTACAGTGAATCACTAGAAAACAAAACCAGGAGACACCTCTGTTAGTGATGGGACAGTACAAGGAGAAAATACACTACAGAGCACACACATACCTAAATACATGTTCACTTCAGTACCTATTTACTGCAGCACAGGACACTTCTTCAAACAAATTCATCACAGAAGTTTAGCATGGGTTATGTAATGATGTAAGACTGAGCCACAGAGCAGCAAGTGCCTCCTTCAATTTAGTTAATTAAGCTGAGAGGCTCAGAAGGGATGGCTCATGCTTGAGTTCTCTTCATCAAAAACCCCTTCATGCCCATTTGACTGTATTAACCTGTCATTACTGCAACTTCATTTACCTACCACAAGCCCCTTTTTCTTTCTCAGTTGATAGCAGTCACAAACGGCAGAGCCCACAGACAATTTATTCAAAGCAGAATTGCTGCATCAGACTCAATTACTTAATACTGGGATTTCAGTTTGCAAAGCAGAGGTCAGCTGAGTTGTCAGCAGGTTCCTTAACAGGAGGCTGCAGATCCCTAAAGGGTCCATGAGCCATGGCTACCACTGAGCTAATACATATTTTCCTGTTCCTACATGCTGTTAAGGTCCTTGGCACATCAGGTTTAATGAAATGAACCACCAGCCTGACACTAAATAGCACCCAGTATCTCACGAACAGCATATTACCGGCTACCTGTCTTTGATTAAAAAGCTATCCCCATGAAAACACAAACTTTTAGGTGTGTGCCAGGCAGAACACTGCTGTCCTCTGCATCCACTTCCACTTTCTGGAGCAAACTTCAGCACCGCTACTGCCATGGAAAAGGAATGAACTTCCACACTGGTATGCCAGCTATACCAAAATGAACATCCAAATGACTGGGGGGGCACGGGGTACTTGGGCAACTCAGAGATGAGAAAATTTAGTTTCAAAGGCCAGGAACTCACACAGAGAAATTCTCAAGTTGCTGCTTCCCCAAACCAGAGTGGTTGGGGCTGAAAGAGCCCTGCGGAGCTGGGTCCAGGTTTGGAAACCCGCAAATTCCACAACGGCTCTGGGCACCTTACACCATCCTGAGCCTAAACCCTGCCTCTTCCTGCGTTTAAATGGGCTTCCCACCTACCGATTTGCGCCCAACAAACAGCCTCCAACACAACCTGCATTCCTCAACACCCACTTTCGGAGCAGGAAGCTCTAAAGCGCATCCCGCTAGGCACTGCCGCGGCTGCTCCAGCGAGGCCGAGAGAAAAGCGCGGCCGCACTCACGCACACCCCTGCGAGGCGGCACAACCCTGAGCAGCACGGCCAGAGCTGACCGGAGCCCCCCGGCCCCTTCCCCCCCGCCAATTCCCCCTTTCCCGCCGCCGCTGTTTGAATTTCGGCGCGCAGCCGTCACCTCCGCCGCCAGCCTCAGCGCGCCCAGGAGCCGCGGCGGAACCCGCGCAACGCCCGCTCCCCCGGGGCGCAGGCCTCCCGCCTTCGGAGCGAGCACAGAGAGGGGTGAGGGAGCCGCGGAGCGGCCGGTGCTCCTCAGAGCTGCAGAGGATGGAGGGAGAGGGAGGAAGCAGCACCCCAGAGCAAGCGGGGCACCCCGCACTCACCGCCCGCCTTCATGGCGGTGCGTCCCCAGGCACCGAGCGGGCACCAACGACCGCCGCGCCCGGACCGGCTCCGACTGAGGGGCGGCACGGGGGGGAGCAGGGCAGAACCGGCCGACGCGGGGCGGGGCTTCCAGCTAGAGGCCACGCCCCCAGCCCTCCGGCCACGCCTTCCGGTTGCCGCTCAGTGAGGGAGAAGGAAGGCTCGGCCGGTGCGCCCCGCCCAGGCCACGCCCCCCAAGGCCGCCTCCCGTTCGCGATTGGTTCTGCTCCGCTGAGCGACGCCTACCGGCAGCGCGCACTTTTTTTTTAAACACAGCAGGCGTTGTGATTGGCTATAAGGTCGATGGGAGGCGGGGCCCGCCCTGGACCGCGGGCTGTGATTGGACTGTGAGGATGCGAATTCGAATCGGGACAGTTGGCGGTTCGAGCTGTCCGGCGCATGCGTGCGAGGCGGGACACCCCTCCTCCTCTCCCCCCTCCCGCCATCCCCTGCCTTGTGCGGGTGTTGCCATGGCAGTGGCGGGGCAGCCGTTCCCCTCAGGGCTGCCGCCATGCTCCTGCCGGCTCGGACACCGGGTCCCTTGTGGGACATGGTTCCCTCCTCCGTGCCAGGCCCCAGCCGGCAGCAGCTTTTCCTGCCCCACCTGCTGTGGCATCAAGGCTTGCCCAGCCAAGGGAGCTACATCAGACAACTACTATGGGAATCAGAATCATAGAATAGTTCGGGTTGGAAAGGACCTTAAGATCATCTAGTTCCATTCCCCTGCCATAAGCAGGGCCACCTCACACTAAACCATGGCACCCAAGGCTTCGTCCAACCTGGCCTTGAACGCCTCCAGCGATGGAGCACTCACATCTTCCTTGGGCAGCCCATTCCAGTGCCTCACCACCCTCACAGGAAAGAATTTCTTCCTTATATCCAATCTAAACCTT
>JBCJKH010051365.1:0-12927 GCA_039877255.1 Loriculus beryllinus
ATTCTCTTCCCTTGTTATTTCCCTTATCATTATTATTATTGGTGGCAGCAGCAGTGATTTGTGTTATACCTTAGTTACTGAGCTGTTCTTATCTCAACCTGTGGGGTTTTCATTCTTTTAATTCTCATCCCCATCCCTCCAGGAGCTGCGGGGAGGAAGGCGGGAGTGAGAGAGAGACTGCATGTTTCTGGGTTGCCAGCTGGGCTTAAACCAGACAATTTGTTGCTAGTTACCAGTAATTAGAAAATAAGTAATATTGTTTTACATGAGTGCAACTTCATTTCTTTTTCACCCATTTAGTCATTCTTATTAAGGTCCTAAATATTTATTTCAAAATTTCAATTCCAGGGACTGAAAAAGCCATATTTTAGTTACTACCTCATCAAGTTTAAACTTGGAAATTGTAGAATAAGCAATTCCAAGTAATCTTAAAAATAATAATTTAGCTCCAAACCCTGAGTTTTGCTATTGCATGATTTCTGTGTATATTCTGCCAGCTCAATCATTTCCTTTCTCTATTTTGACTTTGTGCTAAACAAAACATGTATCTACCCCATTCCATACTTCCTCAGCACTTCACTCATGAGTTTAAAGAGATTCTGATGTATCAAGAAGGCTCATTCTTTGAATATGATTTCACTCTCTGCTGGCCAAAAATCACGAGTTGTATAGCACCATCCTTCCAACTGAAGATCATAGAATCCCAGACTGTTTTGTGTTGGAAGGGACTATAAAGCTCATCCAGTTCCAACCCCCTGCCACAGACGGGGACACCTCACACTTAGACCCTGTTGCTCCAAGCCCTCTACAACCTGGCCTTCAACTTGGAATTAGGCATCTGCAATTCTCTGGTGACGTGGAAGTAAGAGAAGTCAAAAAAGCATTTTTTTAAGGATCATCGTAAGGCAATGATAATCTTCAGAAAGGGATATAGAGTTTGTAAATTGAAAATCAGTAAAATTAAGCATTTTCATACCAACAGAGAGAGTCTTTGAAAATTAAATTATTAGAGACTGTAATAGTAGATGATCCAGAAAGTACAGTGCAAAAATACTGCATAAGTGTGAACCATTGCAAAACCAAATCAGGACAAAGGCAAAAGAATGGCAAAGAAACATTTTCAAATGAGACTTGAACTGGTTTTTCAGTAAGGGAAATGTGGATAAAAGCTGCTGACAGGAGAGAAAACTGATGAAGCAGCTGTGAAGAATATGACAGAAAGCTATCTAAGACTACAGAGAAAAAGACTGTGACAGAAGATGATATTTTTCACTCAGTGTCATTGAAGCATCTGTTGCTCCTGGTTTTGTTCTTGTTTAAACTTTTGGCATTAAGGCATGTTGTTGC
Organism: Loriculus beryllinus; assembly: GCA_039877255.1. NCBI lineage: Eukaryota > Metazoa > Chordata > Aves > Psittaciformes > Psittacidae > Loriculus > Loriculus beryllinus. Next base: position 1,348 of record JBCJKH010051365.1, read on the forward strand.
ATCCTACTCTAGAGCAGTAAAATGAAGGCTGATGTGTAATTCCTTAGTCAAAGGACTGGAGTTAAAAAATGCTAGGTTTTAAGTAATTCTTTTTGCATGCTATTGGTAATTCAGGCCTCAGATTCCTCATCTGAATGAAAGGCCATGAGGGTGTTTCTGTAAGAGATTGAGTTGAGTTTTGAAATGCTTTGAGATACTTAAAGGCAGAGTCTTTCTGGATCTTAATTAGTAGTATAATGACTAAAGCGAATCATATATAACCTTTGAGATGTTTCACCATTGTGTATTTTTCAATGTAATTAATTTTTACAGAGGAGGATCAGGGGGAAAATCCATCTTTTATTGGGTAAATTTTATTAAAGACATGCACATAGTCCATCAATAATGAGATTCTCCATCTCGGTGAGCTTCCTTGTCTATTCATTTTTCTTTCCCACCTGCACTCACAATGGTGGCTGTTTGGTCCCATTATATTCAACAATGCAGCATTTGTAAGCTGGTCCTCATTCATTTAATTCCTGCTTGAAAGGCCTGACAGAAAACCCTGTGAAAAGCCTTTCAATGCAAATGCCAGTTTAATGACTTCGTTCATTCAGCAGAGGGGACTCTGAGATAACTTGACTTCTCCTCCCTGCAAATACAAGAAAATGTTTTCATGAAGCCTTAGACGTGTCATGCTTCTTAACAAGACACTTTCAGTTTGCAAACAGAATCTGATGGCTTTAATTTTGAGTTAGCTAAAATCCCAGGAGTTTTCTGCAATGTCAACCTCCCACACCTCTCCCTTCATGCAAGGAGGAAAGAAAGGGTGAAAGCTGCCCTTGCTTTGTAGCCTCAAAAATGCATCTGCTTTGGAAAGCTTTGATATGCTTCATTTCCTCAGCAGAGCAACAGTTCTCCTTAAGGATAAACACTTGTTTGATTGGTTTCAAACATGTTTGAATATCTATTAATGGGAAATTACTAGTGCAGTTACTCTTGTTAAAGCCAAAGGACAAACACATTTAGTCTGTGTCAACAGCTTGCATTGTGGGTTGTTCTTGGGATACATACTCTTTTTATATTGATTCTCTTTAGAAATCATTTGTTTACTGGATTTTATCACAGAAAGATATAATCAAAGTTAGGATAATAAAATAATGGGGATCTCTAGGCATCTTTGTGTATTTGGAAATTAGCAGTGGTTGTAGCATTGATTTGTAAAAGAAATGAGCAAGTTGATTTTCTATTTGACAAACCCATGTTAGAGTTATTGGAAAGCTGTGAGGAACTGACCAAGGATAGAACCAACTGAGTTTACACAGACCGTAATAAAGTTTTAGCAAAATTAATTTTGACAAGAAATTAAGAGAGTTAATTCCTTTTCTGGGGTTGTCTGTCAAAGATTTTGAATGTAGCAGACAGATGACTTTTATGTGATAAACTTCTATGAAGCAAGAATATAAATGTCTCATCTTAAGTTTGATGAGTTCTTACTGTTTCACAAGCAATTCCAATATAATACTCACTTCAGCTGCCATATCTGCTTGCACATTAGCCTTCCACAAACAGTATGAAAATATTTTGAAGGGTATTCTGGTTTAATAGTATGTATAAAAGAGATATTTAGCTGATGCTTTGGGTTTGATGGATGCTCTCGCATCAGTTAATGGAATATGCCACCCAAGTAAAATTTTCTCAAATTTCCAAATAAAAATAGCTTAATATTTTACTATTTCTGGTGTATGAATCTAGAATTAAGCTTACTTTCTATGAGAAGCGAGTGAGCTTATTTATCTTTGCTAGCATACAAGAGCTAAATCATTATTTCTGTGTGGTCCTGCAAAAGCTGACAGACTCAATGTTTGCTTGTTCTGGCTGACCAATATTAGAAAAAGCAACTCATCCTGGCTGTAGCTTGTCTGGCTAAGTGCTTGGAAATCATATTGGGAAAGTAAGATTAAAACTGCATTCTAGAAAGGAGGAGAAAAGGGGAGAAAAAGAAACTACTCTTGTGGTCTCAAGTTCCAAGTAACTGTTTGACAACTCATTCCCTATTGATAGTTCTTGAAATCACAAACCCCACTATATTTTAGGTGGCATTCAACTAGGAATATATCTTAGCATCATAATACATTGTAATTAGGTAATCAGGCTTTTCATCCTCGTAGTGCTTATCAAATATGTGCTGGTTACAAAATCCTCATAATAAGCTGATGTTCAGTTTCATCCCTCTTTGACAGAACAGGGAGATTGAATCTAAAAGGTTAAACCATTAGCCTAAATCTCTAGAAAGAGTTGTGTTTGGAACCAATAATAGTTTGTGCTTCTGTCTAGGAAGTCTAATGAGACTTCCTGTCTTTAAAAACTGGGTGCCTTGTAGATTTAAATATGAACCGCTTGAACAAGCAATTCACTGTTCATAAAACCCTTTTAAAATGAGTGCACAATGACATCTCAGCTCCTTTACCCCAACCTTGTTAATTTTGTTTTATGCTGTAGTAATTTTATTAGGATAAATTGAAGAGCATGTACCACCGTAAACACTCATGGATCAAATTGTGCTTTTGTGCATTGTATTTGGTTGCCCTTGACACACACACGCAAATGAAAAATGAAACAGTATATAGGCTCTGCTATAAGAAAACGTGGAGGAGAGGTATGTTAGGTGGCAACAGCGGTATGATTAATAGTAGAAGCATTTTGCAAAATATAGTACATGTAACAGAAAAAACACTGATATCAGAAGTGACAGAGTATGTTAATTGTTCTTTGAATCTAAACGGAATCACTCCAATGTGAACATATCTTCTGTTTATGGGTGATTTGGATTTTTTTGTGTTGTGTGTGCTGAAGTTTGTAATCTTTTTAAATCACTCACAATATTTAATTGGTTTTCCACTGGACCAAAGGAGGCCTCATGGGACTTTTATTTAACAAGTGATCTGATTATTTAATGGAGGTTTTGTCTAGTTTAATTTGCACTATTGAACTACCTTGAGTAATATATAAAAATCAGGGTCTTCTTACAACCGGAATTGTACTGCTGTGTGTGGGAGGAGAAATAGCTGCCTCAAATATCCTATTGACTGAACAGATCAATTTGCACTGACTTGTCCAAAACAGGAAAGCAGGCTACAGTGATAGGGCCATAAATACTGACACTTAGGCTCATAGCTTTAACTTGGTGCTGGTATTCAATCTCTTCCTCTGTGCAGACCACAGAGATTGCTCTAGTGGAAAAGGATGACTCCCATGACTGAGCTATTGCTGATGTGAAATGTAATGGATTTGCATACCTGAAGTCAGTCTGACCTTCCCTAAAGCACATCTCATGTGATTGGGATAGATAGCAGGCTGCTACCAGGGCAAGTGTAATTTTGTCATTTTGCTGCTTCCTCATTGCTGACTCTAATGCAAGGCAGATTTGAGTTGGATAGCTCATGGTTTATCCAGGACTATGTGGCTGTAGGTATCATTGCATTTGTGAGAAGGAAGTATGTGTTAAAATGAAAGCTGAACTGGAAGACTGTTTCTTTTTCCTTCTTTGGTACAAATGAGAAATGCTTGTTGTAGGCATCACTGTCCTTGAGGTGGTTTGTTTTTTTTTTTTGGCCTTGGCATAACATCTGCTCCTAAGAACAGAACAAACTGGGATATTAATCTAAATAAATGATGGCAAAGCTAAAAGATTTACTTTTTTTTTTTTTGTTTTTCTAATCTCCCCTCTTGTGCATCCTTAGCTCTGAAAAGTCTAATGGAAAATCCACTTCAGATCTCAAACTTGTTTTTGTAATACAGACTAAAATGTGGTAGTATAAGAGACCTAGCCTTTAATAAATTTATAACCCATTGCACTTTTGCCTTTAATTCTAAAAAGCTTCCTTACTACAGAGTTGTTTCAATTATAAGACACGTTGATCTCATAAGCCACCAGCAAAAGGCTTGGAACAGTAATCGCAACAAGGAAGCAGTCTGAAAATCATGTAAAATGAATGAAACAGAGCGAAGAACAGTTTGTTGAGTGATGAAACTGAGAGGAGGGGAACATGCATGTTAGATATCTCAATAGATCAAAAAGGGAAGGGGGGAAATTTTGTTACCTAATGAGGAAACAAAAGCAAATCATCAGTAAAAACATAATCCTGCCATTTGTTATATGCAGTTATTTTAGCAATGTCTTAAACTACAGAATGAAAATGAACACTGAAGTGTAACTTCATTTCCAAAAGATGTTTGAGTGGCCATTACTTGCTATCTTAATGATGGAAGGTACCATAAGGAAGCCAGAAAGCTGCTTCTGAGTTTTCCTTTCCCAAATTTTGATTTCTGCCAAAAATTTCTTTACGGAGAGCTAGTCTTAATGTTTAATACCTCATTAGATGCAATACATTTTACTGCATAAGGCTTTAAGAAATCGTTTGCACTACAATAGAAAAATTCGAGCTTTTATATATGTTTTGAAATGCAAGTGAGTATGTTTGATAAGATGCCAAAAATTATTTGGGGTGTTTCGATGTGATGGACTCAAGGTTTCTTCTCACATGGTTTAGTTTCCAGATGTTAGCGTGGCTGACTCTTGAGCCATACAATGAGTCTGAGCATATTTAATCAAGTCTATCTACCCGGAACTGGTTCTTAGTTTTGGGATAGGTGATCCAATGTCCTTGTGTCAATCTTGGGTTTGATTCCTGCTCCAACAGGGTTGATGGCAAATTCATCAAAGCTATATAATAACTTCAAGGACAATATATAGGATGCTTTCTGATACCATGTTTTAGAATTGTTTCTTGTGATGCTTCAAGATTCGTGAAGCTAACTGCTCCAGTCGTGAATCTGAGTACTGGGTATGAATACTGGTCCTTAGTTGAGAGGTAGAACCAAATTGGATCTTGAAAATTTGGATCTCTGGAGTCCAGACAAATGAAAATTTTCAGGAAAGGTTAGGTTTAGGTGAACCAATCTGATTTCTGTTTAACACCAGCAATTTCATATTAGCATGGAGCCACTGAATTCATAGAATGGTTTGGGTTGGAGGGGACCTTAAAGCTCATCCAGTTCCAACCCCTGCCATTGGCAGGGACACCTTCAATTAGATCTTCATTGGAAAGCTCTGTAAGATTTTTATGATGACTTCTCCCTCTCCAACATTAAATGCTTTTTAACAGCATTTTCTGAAGTCAGATCTTTATCCTGTTTATCACAGCTTAATGGTGGTTGTTAAGATACATAACCAGAATTCTTCACATTGTTCATCCTTACTCAACAGAGGATTATAGATATAGATATAGATATAGATAGACATAGATATGTCTGGCCACATATGAATTTGTAACTTCCTAAGTTCTGATCCTGTGAAGTGTGAAGCAGCTGTTAAGATTAGTAATGGTAGTTGCATTTCCTATGGGAGAAGAGATCACTAAGCGTAAGTTATTTTGGGATATATGTTGAAGTGATTTTCTCCTTTCATATTTCCGGACAAGTCATGCAGTTCATTTCCAGGATGTAAATGAACCATTCTTTATTTTAGCCTTACTGACACATGAAGTGTATAATTTTCAAAACTTGTCTGTAGGAGTGATCCTACATCATGTGATCATGTGATCCTTTCCTAACTAAGGAAAGCTGCACGATCTCTTTTCAGATCTGATGTGTTTATAATTTGTCTGCATCTTTATAGAGAGGGGTGAGACAAATGAAACTAGTGAATCAGAGAGGACATTGTGCAGTGATAAGAAAAATTTATTACCCAATTTTTACTTAAGGCCTGATGACTTAAAGGAAGACACAGTCCATATCCCCTTCAGTCAGTTCTTTAATGCTCTACAACATTGAATTTTTAAATTTCAGCAATTTGTGGAGTCCTTTTGGTTTATTCCCAAGCCAGTGTATTAAAACCATTAGAATACTGCCCCTCAGGCTGTAAATTGCAGTATTTCCAGAAGTATTTTAATTTTGGATCTATCTGGTACAGTTCGGCTCCATATAGGACTTTCTAGACTGTAGTCTAATAAAGACCAAACAATGTGTCTAGCTCAGTAATTACATCATTAGAATGAACGTGAGTACCCCATCCCTGGCAGTGTTCAAGGCCAGGTTGGACAGGGCTTGGAGCAGCCTGGTCTAGTGGAAGGTGTCCCTGCCTGTAGTAGGGGGTTGGAACTGGATCAACTTTAAGGTCTCTTCCAGCACAAATCATTCTAGGATTCTATGAACTCAAACTCTTATCCTCATTCTTCCTTCCCCGTACTAGTCTAGCTTTGATTCCTTTTTCTTTTTCTCCATTTTTACTCTACTGCAGGGACTCATTGTGTCTTGCCTAGTGCACCCTGAACCTTAAAACGTGATGCTAAATTGATTTGCCAATCCTACATCTCTAAAAACTTGGTTTTGATGGTTAGTCAATAGAAGGAAGGCTAAAGAAAAAAAAATAACAATTGAGAACAGTTTTACATGAGCATTACTGTCTTTGCAAATCATATTGCCATTGTGCCTTTGATCTTTCTGTTCCTGTCTTGTTCCCTTTTCTTAATGATGCTCTGTTGTGTAATGTCAGATCAAGATATGTGATAATGTATCTTTGCTTTTATTAGCTTCTTGGAACATTTCACCTCATTATGAAAGTGCTGATGAATAGCTTATGTTAAAAATGTAGGGAGATCCCATAGCTGTAGGAAAGTTACTCTGACAATGTTGGTACTGAAATTAAAATATAATAAAGAAAACATTTTGAAGATAATATTACATGTAAAAAGCAGAAAACATTTTGAAGATAATGTTACATGTAAAAAGCAAACGGTCAGCATTCAGCATTTCCCCATGCTGTGAAATGGCAATGTGAAGATACGCAGCTAAAGTACTGCACGAGAAAGCCCTTGATTTAGGTCAGATTGTGTCTTTTATGTTGTCCTCGTGAATGAAAAACACTGAACCTTAGAAGTAAAGTCAACCATGACCTTAACGATTAATGGATCAGAAGCAAAGACATTGAATAGAATTTAACTGTTTAATTGACTCAAGTAGAACATTGCATTTACCTTGGATATTACTTTATAGAACAGTATATGCTATGTCCAGCTGGCATATTCAGGAGCAGTGTTTTTACATGTCTTCTGTCTTAATGTTTTTTGTTGTTTGCACAGACTGAAAAACATCTTTGATGTTTTCAAACTACTGTATCGCATTGAAGATTTTAGATAACCTATTCACAAACTTCTTGTACTTTATCTGATTTCTCCCGAAGACAGAAAAACTGTTTTATGGTGAGAAGGTGCAGGTCTTCAGCAGTTGGACTGGGACTCCTATATGTTATTGCCAGTAGCCACTTAGGGGGTTTTTGGTGTTTTTTTTCTGTTTGTTTGGTTGGGTTTTTTGTTGGTTTTTGTTTGGTTGGTTGGTTGGTTTTTTTACTGTCCCCATTTGTAGCTTTCTGTTATTGTGGATTTAGCAGGAGGTATTTACTAACATGCAGGCAAATAACTCCTCTAGCAAATAAGCTATGCTGACTTTCACTACCTAAATCTGCAGATTTGAGTCTGGTTTTGTTTAGCTGTGGGTGTTTCTTATGTGTTTCCTACTATCACATCTGAGAACTAATGATCAGTAATGGGGAAAAATATACTGTTGTTAATTTAGGCCCAAGGAGAGTTCAAAAAAGCTCTCCTAATTTTCATGAAAAAAGACATCTTTTAAAGTCTTAAAAATTACCAGAATTAGATTAGATTAGATTAGATTAGATTAGATTAGATTAGATTAGATTAGATTAGAACATCATCATTTTTTTCCCAAGGTGAACAGTCTGTGTTGTTGCTGTTAGATTATCTCATCGGTCCCCTTTGTCTCTAGTCATTCTCATCTAAATGACCTTTGAAGATCCCTTCCAACCCAAACTATTCTATGATTCTGTCTGTTTTAAGAGCTTATAATAATATAATAAAATTCAGTGGCAGATTGGGTAAATTCCTGGAAGACAGTTAGAAGAAGGCTACTCAATATATTGTTATTACATTAATTTCAGCAGCTGTCTCAGGTGAAAATAGTTGAAAGTTGAGAGAGTATTGGCTGGGAATATGACGTATGCATTCATTGAACTTGTTTTTTTCTTTTTTTCCCTTGGGTAGATATGCAACCACTGCTGGAGATTGCTATTTTCAGTAGTTGCCTTTGTATGCTACAATTATAGTCAATTCTCTGGGATAAGGAAGAGTAGTTGCTCAAGATAGTAAAGTCAACAAAAATGTCTGAAATGATGAAATCTGTGAAATTCTGACTGTTAAGACTAAGTGAATAAATTTAATGAGATCTTACATTTGTAAATGTCTTGATACCTTTCACTGTCTGAACTCATTAACTGGAATATTCATGTTTCACTTGAGATCATAGAATCACAGGCTGGTTTGGGTTGGAAGGAGCCTTAAAGTTCATACAGTTCCAATTCCCAGCCATAGGCAGGAACACCTTCCACTAGATCAGTTTCCTCCAAGCTCTATCCAACCCTGGCCTTGAGCACTGGCGCGGATGGGGCAGCCACAGCTTCTCTGGGCACCCTGTGCCAGCGCCTCAGCACCCTCACAGGAAAGAACTTCTGCCTAAGCTCCTACAAACTTCTGGGCAGGGCAGGACTTATTTAAGAATGGCAAATTCTGTGGAGGTAGGTTTCAGCGCTGCTCAGGCAGTGGAACGCTATTGGAAATCCCTGCGATATCAAATGTTATTAAATATGACTAGAGGAATGACTGACATTGCAGGACCTTTTGTCTTGCTTGAGACTTTGTAATTTATGTTCTTATTTCTATGCCAGTAGTGAAAGGAATAAAAAAAGGCTTACTGACAAATTTAATTCTGATGAAGCAAAAGTAGGCAATCGTAGCATTGTGAATTTAGGAAGACCAAACTTGGGTTTCATGTAATAGTCAAGAACTGAATATATATGCTTTCAAAGGTTTCTTCAATGGGTTTTGGTCTTTGGCCCAATTTGTTACACTTACTTTATAAATGCATATACATATATATGTGTGTGTGTATGATTGTGTGTAAAACAAAGAAAAAAAGAAGTGATCCTACTGTTTATTCAAGAGATGATGAAGTATAAATCAACATCCATATTTCTTTAGAGGGATATCTTATGATGATGAGCTCCTATGTGTTCCTTGCAATAGCTAATCACTCCTATTAAAGCCTTTTCTGGCTAATGTCTTGTGGAGCTTTTCACTCTCAAAATGTTTCTATTCCTTCACTGGCCAAGGATTCATCAGTAGGATTGGGGCAGGAGACCGACTTTCTACTTTTTTTTGATGCACAGGAATTGCTAGGGTTTTAGAGAATCATCTTTTCGCTTAAAAGAAAATGCAACTTTTCTGAGCACATTCGAATTGCACATTCAAATGGCACAATCTGAGAAGAGTGTGAATATACTTCTAGGTTGGCTTTTATATATAAGCCAGCACAAGGCACATGCAGTGGCTTTTCAGCACAATTTTAGGTTCATGTCACAGCTGGTTAGGAAACACCAGACTTGCTTTGACTAGAATTTCAGAGAAACAGAGCTCTTTTTCCTTGTGGCCTGTGATAAAGCAGTAAGCTTTGTATCTATAATTAGAATCACCAAGAGTATAAAGCAGATAGGGAGGTTCTGTATGAAGTTCCTTTCATGGGAGGAATAAACGGTGACGCACAGTGTCAATACAAGTATAAGCAGCACCTGCTGTAGACAGATATTTTTTGCCTTGTGGATAGAATATCCTGAAACTCAGCTACTTAGAGAAAAGCAAACAGAGAAGACCAAGGAATTTGTGGAGTCTCCCTTTCTTCAGACATTCAAACTTTACTAGGACGTGTTCCTGTGTAACCTGCTGTAGATGGCCATGCCTTGGCAGGAGATTGGACTAGATGATCTCCAGAGATGCCTTCCAACCCTAATGATTCCGTGATTCATGGTGGTATAAAATGCAAAGTACTGCACTAAAAAAGGCCATTTTCTTTTTTTTCTCAGCTCTCAGCTTGCAGCAACTCTTTTAAACTTCAAGCAGTAACAAGCAGCATAACATTCCCAAGGTATCTAATGAGTACTGTAGTTGGCTCCAGACTTTGTGTAGGTTGCAGTTCCGTAGCTTGGCTTTACTTCTAGTCTTGATGGTTTTACCCATTACCTTGGACCATATGTCTGTGTTTACCGAATAGAAACATACAGCTGTTTGAAGGATATGGTTCATATTGCAGTTGGGTAATTTTTACCAAGGGTGAAGGTGGAAAGTAATGGAGCTCTGCCACCCACAGCACTAATTAAATTTATCCATGTGAAACACAAACCTCCTCATAAGCTACTTAAGGCTAATGGGCTGCTATTTTTTTCTATTTATTTTGGTTTCTGTAGAGTGATGGGTGATGAATGCTCCTAATGTTTTTGAGGGTGCTTGGTGTAGAATAAGCTGACACAAATCTTACTCAAAGACTCTTCTCTGCTAGAGCAAACTTCTGAAAAGCCTATTTTTACATTGAAGCTTGGAGGAACTTGTTTAATACCCTTAACGCAAGAATTAGGTGTGAGATATCTAGTGTATCTGAATGTCAGTCATCATCTGAACTGATCTTACGTGGAAATTCCCTATGGGAAAATGTTTTATCAGATATCAGGAAGCGGGCTAGGGGTAATGCCAGCCCTGGGGCATCAGGCACCTTGATGGGACAAACCAAGGTCAGCTGGGATGTTGGCCCATAGGTGTGGGTCAAGATCATGCTTTGTGAGGGGAACTGGAATCAGATACTGTGTGAAGGGGATGAGACATCATCCCTCTTGCTGTTTTGATTTGTGGAGTTTAAATGCAACAGTTGGTGTCATCTCCCACCCTGGTCCTGCAGTCAGATATAAATGACTGTTTTCTGTCTCTTCCATTTCATGGAAATAAACACTTATTTATCTTTTCAAATTGCTATTGTCAGTGGTCTTTGCAGTTTAATGTACAGCACTGATACTTTGCTCTATCTGCCAAGTAATTGAGCACATATCACTGCTATTTACTGACAAAAGTGGCTGGTTTGAATGGTTGGACTATGAGATTTGATCATAGTCTCAATCTTAGTCTGTTGCTTATGCCTGAAGGAAGTAAGCGCTACCTGATGTCATGTGTAAATGTGTAAATTCTCAATTTCAATAAGAAAGAAAAATGTCCCTATTTTCATAGGTAGATAGAACTGTTTATAATTTGATAGACCTGTTTTTACAGTCTTGCTATGTCAGCTATCAGCTCTTTTGTACTTAGTCATTAAATATGTTCTTAATGTTATTGTTGAATTTTAGACTAATTTCATGCATTAATATTGGTAATTGGACATAAAAGCAAACACTTTTTATCTTAACATAGCAGTTTGTAATATATAGATCATTTTGAAAAGAAGAATTGTGTAGGCTGAGCCTATCAATCTAGACATAGAGAAAGCAATCCTCTTACAGAGGCTGAGAGGGCTGGACTTGTCCAGCCTGTTCTTATCTCAAAAAAAAAAAAAAAAAAGAACAGTTTAGTAACTAAGGTCTACCACAAATCTCTACTGCTACCAAAAATGCTACTAATAATAAGGGAAATAACAAGGAAGAGAATACAGCAC
>JBCJKH010051366.1:3200-27143 GCA_039877255.1 Loriculus beryllinus
GGCAGTGTTCAAGGCCAGGTTGGACACAGGGGCTTGGAGCAAGCTGCTCCAGTGGAAGGGGTCCCTGCCCGGGGCAGCGGTTGGAGCTGGAGGAGCTTTAAGGTCCCTTCCAACACAAACCAGGCTGGGGTTCTACAACTGATGGTTTCTTCTTCCACTGTCCCCTTTCTAAATCCATGAAGGCAGATGATATTCATCCAAAAGCCTGCCCTTTATTTCCAAAACACAAATGCCACTGCTCCCAGTGCCCTGGATCTGTCACTCTGAGGCAGTGGCACCCTGGGGCAGTGTCATCGCTGCCCTTATCCTGTCAAGAGTCAAAACAGGACAACTAAAATAATAAAAAAGAACAACTTCTACTGTGAATGCTCAGTACTGAGACTGCAGAGGTCAGATAAATGGGATTCAGGCTCCTCTCTGGTGGGCTGGATCACATGAATACTGATGGTGACTCAAAGCAGTTTAACAGCCTGGGTGATATTAATTTGTTCCTTTGTCATAGGATCAGGTCCACAGGGTTACAGCACAGCAACAAGGCCCTGAGCCCACCTGTGACCATGGGATGCCCCAGCTCTGGAGCTGCCCAGCTCAAAGACCGCTTCTCCTGCTGCAGGCTCCCTGACGCAGGGGACATGAACACTGGGTGTGCATCTGGGTGCACATCTGGATGCACATCTAAAACACCTAAGCATCATTTTGCCCTGTCTGGACTCCTGGCTGCAAGTCTCAGCAATCACAGCTGGGTAACAAAGGCCAGTGAAGAACAAAGCGTAGGGCACAACCACCACACAATCCATTGTCTTTTTTACATCTGTGGTGTGCTCAGGAAGACAAGGCTAACACCTGAATGTTACCATAGGAATGGAGACCATACAGTTCCCATTGTAGCACCCTTCTTTCCTCGGGAGCAGAACTGGACAATAAGCTGAAGTGGTTGGAATCCAAGCACCTTGTGAAGCCTCAAGAATGTTCCTGCACAGGGAGGGTTTTCAGCTTCCCTTTGATAGATTGCACTTGCTTTCAGTCCAAGGCCCTCAAGACATACAAGGTGCAGAAATGTCTCTCTCCCCACCCTCCTCCTGGATTTTTACCTTCACAGACTCTTGACACTTACCTTAAGATCAACCAAGAGCTAAATAAACACCTTTATAGTCCTGAGCCAAGCAAGGCAAGGGATCAAAGCGAGAGTCTCCTCCCAGAGCAAGGTGACCTCCCAGAGCAGAGGTCTGGTGCATACATGTGTCAGCAGCAGCACTCATGTGCTCCCAGTTAATATACAAGCACCGTGGCCACATCTGATGCAGCATTCAGTATTTTGTCTATTCTGAGCTTTACTAACTAAGGAAATGGCAAAACATTATGCTGGAGAAAAGAGAAAGGAAGAGCAATGCTGTACTACACACATCTGAATTAAGTCCAAAATTGTGTTGTTAGCTAAGACAAGGTATTCTGATGGGGCCAGTTCAGTGCTTTTCTAATGCTCTATTATGGAAAAGGGAACAAAAATGCACCAAATCCCTGCAGAGCTATCACAACTAACTAGTCAAGGAATAATAGAGCCATGGAAAGAAAGGAGGGGGCTGCAGAGATAAAGTGTGGTGGGTTTTTCTTTTCCCTAATCCCATTGACACATTTATTAAGCCCTCGGATTTGTGTGCATGCAACTCCCAGCCAGCCACACAGGAAAGACTTAGCCAAGTTAACATGTGCTGCATCCTGCAAATGAAAAGCAAGAAGAAACAATGCAGCAGCCATGAAGCATCCCACAACAGCACAAAGTGTGGAGGGCCCTAACCCCACCAATCACCCTGCAGCCATCAGTGCCTGCTCTGGAGCAAGAGAAACCCAGGGGAAAACAGAAAGTTCATTTGACTAGAGGGAGGAAAAGGGCCAGGTCATCATGTGGCAGGATCAGAGTTCAGTTCAAAGCAGGAGGTTCAAAGTAACTCCTTTGTGCTTCACAGCCACACCAAAGCAGAAGTGAAAATCAGTGATCAGTCATTAAGGTAGGTGGTGATGGAAGGACTGAAAAGCCAATTTACCATCTCCTGGGGAAGAGCCCTGCTCAGATAAACACAGAACTGTTTGGGGCAGCACACCCAAAGGACAAAGCCCATTTCCACACCCCCAGTTTTGTTCCCATCACACGCCAGCCTCACCAGCAAGGTCTGGCCCTCGAGCGAGGCAGGTGCTCACCTTCCTCTTTGTTGTTGGTGATATCTTTCAGCAGCTCAGTCTTCATGCAGGCGTCTTTCCTTGGCTCTGCCTTACTCAGCACTGTTCGCTAGGGGTGGGGAGGGAAGGGGGAGGGAAAGAAATGGGAAAGAAATATCACAGTTTAGCTCAATGTTCATACACAAGCTGCGCTGAAAAGAGGAGACAACCATGGACACATCCTGTTTACATCAGGGCAAACCTCGTTCTGCAAAGTAACGGTGGCCAGGAAACTGCCACCAAGGCACAGGTCACACACATGCACTGGCAGCTCATCCTCATGAGGAGCAGAGGGGCTTCGTGCTGCACCCGGGCCAGGACCTCGCAGCTCAGTGTGGCTCAGATGCAGCCAGACAGATGCTCTACATGTTTGGGAATCCAGCTGAGTCTGGATGTGCAGGCATGGACTGAAATGGTCATGAAAGGCATGACAGAATCCCAGCCTGGTTTGTACTGAAAGGGACCTTAAAGCTCACCCAGTTCCAACCCCCTACCACGGCAGTGACACCTTCCACTAGAGCAGCTTGCTGCATGCCCCATCCAACCTGGCCTTGGACACTTGATCATCTCAAGGAGGTGATCCTTATTCCCCCAAAACTTCTTGGGTTTTAGGTGCGGGGAGGCTGATCTATCAAACTTGTCATTCCACATCATTTAGCAACATTTACAGCCCACGGATGTTTTTGCTGTTTAGTTTTGGGGTTCTTTCATAGTTCACTCAAACATAACTTACAGAATGCAAACCCTCAGTGAGCTCCAGCTCATCGCGTATAACATCCATGTGTATTAAAGCTAATGAGCTCTAGTTTTAATTCTACAGAAAGTAATTTGAGGTTTTCCCCCTCTTTTTTGTTATTTTCCTGTAAAGACAACACACCTGCTCAACTCCTGCCTTTCACACACCTGGAGTCACGCTGCAAGGTCAGGTTTGCAGCTTTAAACCCCTCTCTTTCTGACACGTCAAGACAAAAAAGAGCTACCAAAACCAAAGGAAAAAGGTATCAACACCCCCTCAAACACACAGAGAAGGGGTCCTTCGACACAGTGCTCAGAGGACAAGCTGGTATAAAAAGTGAAGATGGTGAGTGTAGAGGTGCTGTGTCCTGTGGCCAGGCTGGGCAAAGGGCTCACTGCACACTGCAGGAGAAGAATGAGCCCAGGTCAAGACAAGTGCTGCAGGCCCGCACAGAGCAGATGGTGCCTGCAGCCCTGCAAATCACAAGGTTTAAAGCACACTTGAGTGATAAAGAAATGGAAAGAAAACAACCTGCCCATCTCCTATAAGCAAGCAAAAAGAAACAAGACGCACACATGAAGCCCAGTGTATCAGCTCCAAAACCAGCCCTAGCAGCAGCTCGCCCTTCCCCACATCTTTCTGTCTGCATCTAGCAGGAGGGATGAGCTTTGACGTTGGCATTGCTATAACCAGTCACCCTCTCATCTGTGTTTCCTTGTCAGCTCAGCTGCAATGCCAAGTACTGGCAAGTGCTGCAGTGTGGGGTCTTCCTCCACCCTGATTTTGGCAGCCCCCAGCTCCATGCAGGCAGGGACAGCTCATCCAGAACCACAGCCACATCTGGCTCACCCAGGACCATATCCCTGCCCCTCAGTGCCAGCAGGACCTCTCTGTCCTGCACCGAAATACCGCTATCTACAAAGCAACACGCAGCTGATGGAAGGAGGACATTCAAGGGACGTAGCTTGGCACACGGTCTCCACTGCCTGCTAAGGGCACCTTCAAGGATTACTCCTCTAGCAAGGAGGAAGGTGGTTGTACATGGCTCCTGTCCCAGGCACAAGCAAACAGCAAACACAGGCAAGTCTAGATGCTCCCAGCAAGAGGGAACTTACGCCCCAAGCTCATCAGCTTCAGACACAGACCAAAACTCAAACTGCAAGCATCTGCAATCTCAGCTGACCAGAGAGCCTCAAACAAAACATACCTGCAGCAGACAGTGTGCAACAGCTTCCACCCAGAAACGATCATGAAAACACAGCCCAGAGTTTGAACATAGATCAGCTTCTTTTTATATGTATTTGCTAAGCCAATAATATATATCCTTGCTGCAAACATTTGCTTGTAAAGCCTACCCCTCGTCTAGCTGGACTTCCTGTAAGCTGGGAATAACTCCATTTTCCTCATGGACTCACCCTGCTGCAAGACTAATGCAAAGAGACCTGCAGAGAGATGGGGCTCAAGCACAGCCCCATGGCTCCTATGCATGGCCTCCCAGGCCCTCGCCACACGCAGCAGCAGCAAACGAAGACCCTCAACCTATAAAGGGACCAGGGTGTTTTCCCAGCCTTTGCTACAACAAAGAAAGGGTTTGCTGCTCCTGCCGTTAAACTGACTCATTCTGGAAGCCCCTGTACTTCCAGCAGGTCACTGAAGCTATCTGATTCCAAGTCTGCCCTTATTTCATCAGCAGTAACCCCACTCCACAAACCATCCACACTCTCCCTTCCTCAGAGGCATTGCTGCTGCTCAGCCCATGATGCCTGAAGAAAAGCCACTGCTGGCACCCATCAGATCTCAGTTGACAACGACCACCCTCCCTCCTCACTGCAATGAGCAGGAGCTCCAGGCTGCCCGGGGGCCTGCCCAGCAGCAAGAGCTCTCAAAGCAATGAAACCATCCTTTTTAGTGCTGGGAGAGTAGGTGGGAGCCAAGGCAAGGCTAACCCAACGGCACCTGATGGGCTCTCCTGTTCCTAGCTCACGGACACATCCCTCGCTAGCAGCGGCGGCGCCTTTACAACTTCCATGCCTTGCTCTGCAACAGACAAAAAACTCAGCATCAAGGTAGAACATAACACAATAATTACAGATAAAAAGCCAGCTGGGAAAGGTTGAAACCGCTTTGATCCAAAGGAAGCTACAGGAAACCCCTGCGAAGAGCTCGAAGCCTCTTCCACCCAGGCCAGCCTTTCCCCTCCTTGCTCCATCACCACTCCCAGCACCCAGGGGCACCCACCACCAAGGGCAGAGCTGCCCATTCATTCCCACCGACCCACGGCTCCACCCAGCCAACTTAGCAGCACAGTGTCAATACCTCCATTTGTGTGTGGGGGTGTGTTGGGGTTTGGGGTGGGTTTTCCCTCCCTGAGATCAGAGCGAGCTGCCCTGGCTGCTCCCACTCCCCATGCCCCAGCCGTCGCTCGGATTGCCAGGGAAATCCTATACCCACCCTCCCGCCGGGAATGCCGGCTCCTGCAGCAGCCCCAACAAAGCCAACTGCCAAGCACACGCTGCTTCACAATAAAAGTCTCACTCTCGCCATTTATTTTTCCCTTTCCTCCTTCCCCCCTTTCCTGCAGCCGTCCGCCTCCATTCCCTCGTCCGCCTCCATTCCCTCCCCAACCCCACACTGATTATTAACCTTCGTGACTGGAGAGCCTCCATAAGGAATAGACACCACCAGCAACGAAGCCTTGGCACCCCCCAACCCTTTCATTTTTAGGTTTCAAGGCGAAGAAAAGACCTATTGCACCATAGGAAGGACCCATTCTGGCTTTAAAAGCCACGAGGATCCAAGCAGAGGAGCTTGTGCTGGTTCAGTTTGAGCTCTGTTTACATGAAAACAGGCTTCCTCTCCTCTGCGAGGTCTTCGGAGGGGACGGAGAACAGGTCAGAGCAGCCAAGGAAAGGCTCTGCAGCGTTTCCAAACACAACCAAAAGCTACAGTGGTGCCTTTAAAACAAAAAGAGCCCACCAAAGGGAAAAAAAAAAAAAAGGGAAAGAGAAAGAACAAAGCTGGGAAACAGAAAGAGCTTTCTCAGCCTCCTCCTTGGCATTTTCCCTGCCATCCGGGTGCCCTTCACAAAGACCCAAACAGGTTTCATAGGCAAAGCCAACGCATGCACAGCAAAACTCCAACGTATTGCAGCTTACCAAGCCCAAGAGACCAGTGCGTTGCCCCATGAAGCAGAGCTCTCTCCAGGCAGAGCAGGAAGAGCGGAGGTTGATGTGCAAAGATGTCTGCCTTCACCAGGGTCTTTTTATCCTTTGGTCTTAAAACTCACCCGTTGAGGAACCCGAGGCTGTGCAGCAGCGCTGTGCTCATCGTGCAGCCACAGCAGGTTGAGCTGGCAGGGCCGAGAGCAGGAGGACCCCTCCGAAACGCTGCTCGCTCCCACCCAGGGCATCAACACAGGGGATGGATGGGACCCGTCCTGCCCGACCCACAAAAGGCTTCAGCCTGGAGCTGGACACAACCGGGCACTGCAGCACTGGGGTATGTACCCCAACACCAGCCCTGCAGCAGGGCAGGATCCCACCCTCCATGCAGGGTTTGCAATGCAAGGTGGGAGGCAAAGCCCTCAGACAACGACGCAACCCCAGCACCAGCAGATTCCTACTGATTTCTTTCCTCTTCTAAAACCAAGTAAGTAACACAACCCAAACCAACTTGCTTACAATAACCTTTGCCTTAATTGAGGACAAACATTCGGAGTTAATTATATAGGAAGTAACGCCTAAGAAAATGCTTGTAGAAAGAGTGTTCCCTGGGCAGGCACGTGCAGGCTGCCCACTTCAGATCTCAGCTCTGCTTGGGGTCCTGCAGTGCATGGGCAAGGCCTGGGATCACTGCTCATGGCGATGCTGACCACGGGCTTGTCACTGGAAGCAGCAGAAGCATTTGATCTGGAGAAGGAAGGAAACACAGCCACCAGCACACCTGGCCTACAATGCAGTCACCAGCCTCAAAGCTCCCTTTTTCCCTTAGGTTAAGGCCACTTCCTTATAAGCCTCATGCAATCATGTGAACATGGAATTTTATCTGCAGCTCACAACAAGCACTGCCCTCAGCCTGAAGTTTGTCCCCCACATCCAATTCTTTGCCGTTCCTTTGTCTCCTGAATTCCTTTCATCCAGACCCTTTCTAAGAGGCACGAAGCATTTCCTCCTCAACCCCCATGTCCTCGCTCCTCTTCCAGCCGCACAAATCAACTCCCGAAACGGGGCAGCGTAAGAAACGAGGCGCAAGTCCCTGCATGCAACAGCTGGGAACAAGGAGACACGTGCATGTAACACAACAGGACTTAAAAGTGGCTTCTCGGAAGCCAGCACAGCCCTCAATGGCGCGCAGGCTTCAGGCCAGGGGGGGGTCACAGAGCCCGGGCCCTCCTGTAAAGAGGAGATTGATTTATGCTTCCTCTTTGCTTGCACGCTGGGAAGCGTCGTCCCCATCTAGCTGTGTCCCAGTAGAGTTAAAGCAACTTGTGTGTGCAGGCGAGTGTAAATCCAGAGCAGACAAAGGCATCTCGTCCTGCCACGGGCCGAGGTTAGCAAGGAGTACAGCTGCTGCCTGCCTTCTCCTACCACCCGTGAGGGGAGTGGGGGAAGAAAACCCTAACGTGGAGACCAACAGCCATCACCACCTCAAGCAAAAGCAAACCAGCCATTTCAGAAACACCCATTCCCCCGGAAGGCTCAGCCTGGATACAACCAGAGCTCCACAAAGAGCAGGGAGCAAGCCTCCATCGAGGGGGCTCAAGCACCTCTTCAGCCTCCACGCTCCTCTTCCTCCCGCCCTTAAACCACCGCAGCCCAAAGCAGGTCCCTCTCCGCCTCGGTCACCTCCAGCCATCGCGAGGCCAGCAGCGAGGCAGCGATGCCTGCGAGCTGGAAAAGTAGACGCGGAAAAGGGGAAGGGAAAAAAAGAGACAAATAATCATAAGAATAAACCTTTCACCCTCGGGCCTGTCCCTCTAATAACTACAGCCAAACCTCACCAAGGCTTTACTCTCCTGGAGGGTGAGAAAGCGACACAGCACTGCCCAGCACCCGAAGTCCTAGAGGTGGGAGATGCTCACACCCTCTCCTCCATGGCCTACGGGCTTCGTCCCCGGCGTGGGGCCTGGTTTTTCTGCTCTGTCATTAAGAGTGGAGCCTGGTCTTTTCCTTCAATCCCAAGAATTGCTCTGAATTAGATCATCTCCCTGGCTCACCTCCCCCTGCAGGCTGCTCCCGAGCATGCTCAGCGCGGCCGGCGCTGCCATTTCATAACCGCATTGTTTACAGGCACACGCTGACCTGCCATCTTTTGACAGGAGCAGGGGAGCGGGAGCGGGCTCCCGACCCCAACCCCTCCTCACCGGGACCCACGTTTTGGGAATGGGAAGTTGCAAAAGGCTGGGGAGAAGCAGCCTGCGGGCTCCTGCTGGTGGGGTTGATGCTTGTCCCTTGCCTTTCTCTCCTTTCCCCTCCTGAGCCAGGTCAAAATCCACCTGCTCTGGAGGGAGAAGTTAACCCCTTTGAGGGCTGGGGGCACTGGGGAGCAGAGGGCTGGCAGAGCTCGATGCAGATTGCCAGCCCTGATTTTTAGCTTCTTCGGATCAACCACCGTGCTTCGATGGCACCTAAAACTACAACCCCCAGCCCGGTCTGCCATCCTCTGTCAAGCCTTCCTCTGCGAGAGAAAGGCTTGGAAACATGGTATTTCCCCTGAATAAACAAGCTGGCTTAGTCCCAGCACTTACAGTTTTCTCCTTTAAATGCAAACCAAGAGTATTTTTGCAGGCACACAGGAAAATGAGGAGGGGAGGAGGGGAAAAGTTCCTCCTTTAACACCAAGAGCTCCATGAAAAGCCTTGCAAGGTGGCTCCGATCCCCTCCCCGTTCCAGTCCTCTCCCACTCCGCACTCATCGTTCTTCACAGGTGAAAGCAGCCCTGACATATGATGGAGAGAGAAAATGCCAGAAGAGCCGGAGGTTTCCTCATCCTTGGAACAAGGACAAGTTGTGAAAAGCTTCTTTTGCAAGAGGCACTGTGCTGCTCTGACACAGCATGGCAGCGGAGCGGGGAAGACACTTGCACGTCACATCTTAACCCCCGCTGCCTCGACCCTTCTCCACCGCCTTCCCCTCCTGATGGGGATTGAAGGGATAAAGCCATTGCCTGCGCTGGGGGAAGGAAGCTGATGTGATGGATCCCAGGATGTATTTTTAAACAGCTTGCTCTTCATTCTTTCCTCTACATTTTGTCTTCCTTTTTAAGGCTCCTTTCCAATTAGCTCATACAGTTTGTGAGCTTCGCTCCTGCTGCTTCCCTGACTACTGTAAATCCTGGCAGACAGCGCTGCCCATCCTCCTCCTCTGCCCCCCTACACCACCACACAGCAAAACCAGACATCTCCTCCTCTACCCAAGAGACCAAACAGCTCACACAGACACAGGGAGGGATGGATCCCCTAAAGCAAACACAAAGGAATATAAGGGTCTCCTCTGGGAAGAGGGGTTGGTGTCAAAGCTTGGAATTCACAGGAGTCCCAAATAAATGGCTGGAAAGGGCAGCTAAGGAGTATAAATTGGAGGTTCATTTCCAAATCACTGCCATTCCATGTCACTGCAGGACCATATGGTGCGCCGAGCCTCGCGAGCGGGGAGCGCGCGCTGTCGGAGCCCCGAGCTGTTTGGCTTGAACCTAAAGCAAGGTAACTCTCCCACTGCGGCAGTTCCTCAACCACTCAGCTCCAGGAGCGGGAAGGGGAGAAGGAAAAACTTGAGGGAAAAGCAGCAAAAGGACAAGCAGCAGGAATCAAGCCAATCCTCCCACAAACCAACTGGCCTGGAAGGTGAAGCGCCTTAAAACTCCTTGTTTACCTGCACAAAATAGCCCCCTGCCATGGCAAGGGATGCATGCAATCCTTCATTAGGAGACAGCACCACATGGAGGAGGTCACGGGTCCAGACCCAGGACAACCACCATAGCCTGATGCCATGTCATGGGCCTGATCCTGTTCCTGCCAACCCCAGGGGCTGTCGAGCAGAAAATACATCCCATGTGTGCTACAGAGCCCAGGTCTGTCCAAAGTGTTGTGGAGAGGAGGGGAAGGGCTCGTGCTGGTACTGAAAACCCAGCTAAATACATGAAGGGGAGAAAACCCAAGACCTGAAAGCCCCAGTCTGGGGCTCTTAACCCTTGCTGAAAAGCAGCGCCAAGTCCAGCCCTTGGGTTTCTTTCTTGCTTCCAAAGTAGGTCAGGCTGTTCAGCGTCTCTCTGCAGATGCTTTCAAAGGGTACCAGCCGCAGGAACAGAGCATCGGGGTGGTTTTGGCTGCTGCCACAGCAGTGTCACCACCACAGGAGCACACACTGCACACCTCAGCATGGTTTTGCTTGCTTGTTTCCTCAGCCTTCATCAAAGCCAAAGCATGCTTTTTTCCCTCGGATAGGAGCTGAGCAGGCAGCACATCAAGGCCTCTGCTCCTCACTGTGCAAATGAAATCTCATTTCTCTCTTCCTGACTTCCTCCGATGCCTTTTCCTGTAGCACACATCTTCTGGATGACAAACAATGAGAGTATTTATAGTCCAGCGGAGACACGATGGATATTTAGATCTGGTATCACAGATTGCCCTGTAAGCTCCTTAATCTTTTAAACGCCACCTTCACGTCTCACTCCTCCATTGAAAATCCAATGTCGCATCCTCATGGCAGCTTCAGGGGTCTCCCCTGAGCACAGCATGAGCTTGCTGTGTTCTGCCCGGATCCCTTCAAGGCTCTGGGACCTTCAGTGTCCCACCGAGGCCTGTGGCAGCCAACAGCGCATGTAACACAAACGACAGCACAAACACAACAACAACAAAGAGCAACGGCAGGGCCAGGGGCTGGATTTTAGGCAACATTTAGAATAAGCTGCAGACGCGGGCCTCGTGCCACGAAATCAACCACGGAGGTTTCGGTTTAATCAGCTGTTCCCTTGGATCGCAAGGGAACTGGAACCAAAAAACAAGAGAAAAGAAGAAAGAAGGAAGGAACCACCCCAACATAAAAAGGATTGTTTCATCCTGGGAAAACAAAGTCCTCTCCTACCTCCACCCGAAGAAGAGAGCTTGATGCAAGCAGGGGTGTTCAAAGGAGACCTAGCGAGGAGGTGCCATGTGGCCACAGGCCCTCTCTTCCCCTTTTGGAGGTTCAGCCTTCGAGCAGCTCGGACACCCCAGGCTTTGCTCTCGTTGCTTACAAGAGCTGCAAGCAGGGAGGGCTCCTGGGAGGAATTTCCAGAAACTTCCCACTTTAAAAAATAAAAGCACCGAAAACCCCCCAAGCGCAAACCCCCCAGAACCAGCCCCAGACGAGCCTCCCCATCCCACAAGGCAAATAAAAGACCACGTGGACGCGAGGAAACAAAGCCCGAGCATTCCCAGAGCCAGGCAACGCCGGATGCTGCAGTCCCCAAGAGCCCAGGGCCCAGTGCTGGGCAGCAGTGACCCAGCCACCTCCATCAGCCTGCTCCATCCAGCCTGCTCCATCCTCCTCTGCCCGCTCCCCCGTGTGCCCCCTGCGCACGGGGCAGCAAACCCAATGTCCCTGGAAGCAAGTAAGCGGATAACCCCAGCCATGATTCCCCACTCTGCCTTTCTCCTCTCCAAGGCTTCAGCTCCATACCGAGAGCCAGCCTGCCTGCTCCAGGGAGCCGCTGCCTGCAAGAGGTGGGCCCTGCGGTACCTGCGGACATCTGTGGTCTTCTTCTGGTGAAGACTCAAAGAGTTGCATATTCCAGATCCTCATGAGCAGTGATTCAGTTTCTGCTCATGTGATAGAAGCTCCCTCTACAGAGTGAGCATGCCCAGAGGAGACCATTTCACTGCTCCCTCCAAGCTGCAGCCATTTCACAGAGAACCTGCCGGCTCCAGGGCGTCCATTGGAGCGCGATCAGCCCGGGCATCCCGGGGACGCACCGGGAACGCCGATCATCTGTCACCTCTCTGACAGGGTGCCAGGCCTCAAACCTGAGCGCTCGCCTGAAACAAAGAGAAAAGCCTTTTAAACCATGCAGCGAGGTGTTCTGTCTCGGTGGCCTTCAAGAGTAGCCCTTGTTTGCAGGGCAAGGAGGGACAGGGAGGGATGGATGCTCCCGTGATGATTTTGCTCTGCTTCATAAAGCGCCCGACCTCTGAGCACTAAGATGAAGGCACATGGGTTAAACTGCCTCAAGAATGCGGTGTTCAACTGCAAGGGCATTCGAGACCCAGTCTGCTGAGCTGAACAGGAGCTATTTGTCACTTTGGGGCTTAATAAGACAACCTGACTTGGTACAACCAACCTCAAAAGGGTATCACAAACATAGTCATTAAAGAAGGGGGGGAATGGGATGAAAGGGGAATACCCTACTGCAGGGATAGTGCACTCCTAGGTGCTCTGAGCTCAGCCTATGTCAAACCATATGATGCAGCTGGCCCAGGCGGGGAGATGGGAAGAAGGAATTGGAGCTTCAAAATAAAAGCAGTTTGTCTCTGTTGCGCTCCACAATTGAGCCCTACACTCTTGGCAAGCTCCAGGATCTGCTCAAGCTCCCAGTAAAACTGCCAGCGCCACTCGCAGAACATCTGTAAGCAGCCATGGGCTGGAAGGGGTTCAAGAGCAAGATGGGTGTTTACCGGAGGCAGGAGCTGGGTGTCTGCTGGAGAACCTCCCCCCCGGGGAGCAGAGGCCAGGAGGAAGAGGAAGCTCAGACAGGGCCGGTGGCACCACCCGCGAGGTCCTGGCCAAAGGAAAACCCTTTGCAGAAGAGTGAGAGCACAAAAGGCAGTTCTCTTTAAGAGCAGAAAGTAAATGAAGACGAGCTGGGTGCAATGTGCTACAGTGGGCTGGGGGAGCAGGGAGCAGCTTGCACTGTAGGGAGGAAAGAAGCCATTGAAATCCATAGTGGGGAGCACAAGGGGTTTGTTTGTCCCACTCCTTGCACCAGAAGCAGGCAGGTAAACTCAGACCTTACACACAGGCATGAAGCCATGCTCTGTGCTGCTCTACACATCCCCTTCTCTGCTGAGCATCGCCGGAGGATGGAGCATGTCCTGCCATCAGAGTGCTGCTAAGAGACACACAGTCTCCATCCCAAGCAGCGAGTTCACCACCATGCCCAGGCACACTTGCAAAGTGGCAGCAGTTAAATGAGCACAAGAGGTGGCTAGGAAACTTCCTTGGCTATGAGGACACTTTTCCCCTCCACACTCTGCAGAAGTTTCCTACTAAACAGTTAAAACACACGGCTAAATCGAGATGACTGAAATTCACAGGGAATATCTGAGGTGACAGTATAAAGCAAGGCTCTCTCTTTCACCCACTGGCGTTTTGTTTGATGTAAATCTCAAGTTTTAATATACACAAAATGAGATTTTCCTGGCTTTGCTATCAGTCACTAAGAGGTGTAGGGGTAACTCGCTCAAACTTGAAAATCCCCAAACAAAAGCACTTCCAGCTACACAGACACAAGCTGCATTACCCACTGCATCAAAAGGTAGCTGTAGCTCAAACCAAAGATGGCTTTAAAACAGTCAACTCGCTGCCTTTCCCTGCAGCATGAAATGACCAAGCTTTCATCAAAACCCCAGAAATAAACCCAAACCTATTAACAAGAGCAGCATCAATGAACCACCACAACCAACATCCCCTTTCAGAGGCAGAATAACCCCTGAGACCCACACTGCAGCCTCGGCCTTGCCGCGCATGCACAAGGGCAGCATTCCGCACTGCATCTCAACACTAGACACGTTTTCACTGCTGAGGTTAAACACACTCTGCAAGCAGAAGCTACCAGAGAGGCTTTTCACATCTCACGGCCATCCTTGACAGCACTACACGCTGTTTAAGAACCCACACAAAAAGCAAAGCTCATCAGGGCATTGCAGCTGCTTCACCAGCCAACTGGTGCAAAGCAATCGGCATCGGACCAGCATCTCTGCACTGCATTTGCAGGGGACGTTTGTGTGTTCATTAAGAAGACCTTCAATTTATGCCACCCAAAGAAAGAAGCTTCCAAGGCACAGCCACTCCTCCTGCCCCAGGGCCTCCAGCACCCATCTCCTTCATCTTGCAGGGGCTGGGAGCTGCACAGGCTCTTTTCTGACCAGCTGGTTGCAGATCCATCTCCAGGCTGGGCAAGGAAGCTGTTTTGCTCATGATGCAGTTTAAGAACATGCCCCATGAAGCCTCCTTCCCCATTATGTGTCCCAAGTACTCTCCAATAGTTTCCCCACCAAGCCAGCAGAGCACCTTCCCTCCCCCCCCCCATCAACACCTTCAACAGGGACCATACAACCACAAGGTATTTCTACCCCAGAACTCTCTGGTCTCCACTCTCTGATTCAAGGCTCAAATATCCCTTTCAGCCATCTCCCATTTTCAGCAGGAAGGCAGCAGCACAGGCACCTCCCTGCACAAATGACACCGGGTCCCTCAGGGCTCTTGCCTCATTCCCACATTATGTATGGCATTTTCAGAGCTCCGTTGCAGAGGCAGCACAAATGGAAGAAAAGGAGAGATTTCTCTTCCTATCTGAAGAACAATATTTAGCTCTGCAAAAATACAGGCAGTTTTCCTTATTTCCATCAGGCTCCTCTTCTTCTTGACCCTCAAGTTGCTCAGTCCGAAGCTCTCTTTCAGCCTCCTCAGAAGCAATCCCACATGCTGAAGGGACGTTCAATAGCAAGAAGAACATTTCTGCTGCAATCCTGATTTGCTTCTGCACTGCTGTGAAGCAGTGAACCACTCCCCAGCTCCACCATGAGCCATTCAAATGCCTCCCTTCCCTCCTCAGCCATTATGGGCAACATTTCTTAACCAGAACATCCCGGGACACACCGAGTATCCTCAGCATCCTCCAAGGGAGCCCAAATACCCGCCTCCAGGCTGACAACAGCCTGGAAGGAGCAGGCAGTCACTAACGCACACATGGAATGACAGCTTTCGCCACCTTTCAAACCCAGCTTTTTCCCCTTTAAGTTTCCAAGCCATCTCCCTTCCTCCCCCTCCTCTCCCCAGCAAAGTTGAAAACTGCTTTGACTTAATAGGAAACATGAAATGTTCCCTGGGAGGCTGCACTGAGTACATGGCACACACCAGGAGGAAGGGAAAAAATGGGGAAAAGAAAGAAAGAGAGCCTGTGCTGCGACAGACCCTGGGATGCGAGCTCCCTGGGAGATGTTGCTATGTTTTGATAGGAATATGCATTGAGTATTTCATTTACAGGGCAATCCTAGCACTTTATTTAGAAGCATATTGGCCAGACAGCTGTAATTTAGAACATACTGTATTCCTAACAGTTCCCAATTAGAAACTCCTTCAGCTTTAACTTACAGTAACCACAGCTCCTTCTATTTTGGAAGTCTGAAAACACCGTTGCTCCCCTTCAGTCAGTTATCACGTATCAAGAGCTTCTACTGTACTAACACAGCATTCCATCTCGGCAAGAGGAGCAGGCTCATCACTTTAACCACCCTCACTGTTTGCTCCACAGAGAAATGTCTTCCTCTTTGAGTCTGGGGACAGTGGATGGGGTGGGAATCAGACCCACGTCAGCACAGAACCATCCTGCTTGTTCCCAATCTTCTGCCAGCAGAGCCAGCTGTGCAAATGGCTGCTCCCATCCGATCCCGCTCCTGCTGCAACGGGAATGCCGGAGATCCTGCCGAGGAGCCTCACATGTTCAATGTGTCCCTGTTCCTTAACCTCACACCTTCTTGGTTGTAAGGATTAGGGCATTCACGTGAAAACAAGCAAGCTCTTCGCTGGAGGAGAATCAATGCTCCATGGTGCTGTTGTATCTCTCCCCAGACATGGATTCACCTATGAAGCACCGCAGTGGATGGCTCTACAAGGAATTCTGCTGACATTATGCAATTTCTTCAAGGAACAGAAGGAGCAAAGGAACTCTTTAAAAACAAAGCTCCTGCCTTCATGCAAACAGCACCAGTTAAAAAGAGAAGAGGAATAAAGCAAGCATGATGTGTGTACAGAATGGGCTCTAAAGAGGCTGCTTTTCAGCAACTGCCATAAGGTGGCAGTGGGTCTTTAAGGCTACCTTACACCTTTCACACAGCACAATAGGAAATAATCACACCAGTGGTTTTCCAGCATCTGAAACCGTTTAAGTCAAATCTCTTCATCAAGAGAACCAAACCATAGATGAAAACTTGGGGCTGAGATCACCTCAACACCAGAGGCACACAAGGAGAAAAAGCCACCGGGATCCATTCTGCAAAGCCACAAATGCAGCTCCCATCTGAGCCAGAGAAAATCCAACCCTGCTCCTTTCCATGTACAATTACAATGCCATTTATTTTACATAAACACTCTCCTTTGTGCATTCATCCAACCCTAAACAAGCCAGCATCCATTAACCGGTAAGAGAAGTCCTGCATGACCAGTGAGCTGGGGCTCCAGCAGCCTTTTGTGCAGGGACCTTAAAAGCCACACCAGTAAGCAAACTGGTCACCAGTGAGTGCAGGGCTGCCATAGGAAACAGGCTCAGGAAACGCCGAGTACACAAGAAACACAGAACCAGGCATTAAACAGGCGAGTTACTGGAGGCAGTGAAGTGACTCCTCATGCAGATTGACCCAACTGTGTGAGACGGGCACCTGGGGCACAGCAATAAAATATCAATCCATGTCTTCTCTTCACCAGTCGCCCCTGAACTGCACTGAGAAGCAGCTCGAGGTGCCCTGAAGGAAGAGCTGATACACAGGCTACAGAGAGACCATGAGCAGAGATTCCTGTTAATAAAGTTAACCACAATAACTTCATAACAGCAGAGTATTCACAGCGCCCTAAGCGCAGCAAACCTCTTGCCTTACCTTTACTTACAGGCCAGGGTGGACACCCAGGAACACACCTCCCATAGAAGACATGGGTGCGTGAGGGTCGAGCCTCACGGCCAACGTCTCCCCCCTGCTCCACACGAAGCCAGATCTTCCCTGCACCTCACACATCCAAACCTCGAGAGCCAATGTAAACGTTCTACTGGCACTTCCCCATGCCGCTTGCTCGTACAACAACTGGAGTCAATCGGCTCACGGAGCACATACCTGCTGGCGCGTACACAGTCCTCGTGAAAAGCTGGCAACTACAGGCGGAATCCAACAGCCCACCCCAGCCCAACCCCCAGGACCCCCTTTTCCTTCCCCCCGACCCACCACGTGAAACCCCTGCAAGAAGCACACAAAATGTCCCCGCCAAAGGAATAAACCCATCCCTATTCCCTCCTTCTCCTTGCCGCTTTGGAGGACCTGGTGTGGCAAGGTTTTGTTTGCAATCCTTGGAATGCAAAATAAACCCCAAAACGGGAGTTTGCGTGTGACATTCCTCCACCCTCCCGCAGTCACAGCTCTGGGTTGGAACCGCGGCGCAGGTCCGTGCCCTGCAAGGCTTCCCATTAATAACAATTAGCGCCCGAGCACGCAGCCCACGATGGAGAGGCGATCACATGCCTGCCTCCCCGGATGAAGGCAGCTCCGGGCTGCCCGCCCTGCCTGCTGTCACTGTATGTCACCTCCCCAACAGTAGACAGGGCCGTTCTTTCCATAAGGTTCCCCAGCCAGTAAAGGTCAGTGGTTTACAAGCCCTCCCCGCTGATCCGCAGGAAGCGGTTTGAAGCCATCTCGTGTCAGTGGTTAACTATGCTGCTTTTGAATCAATTCCAACTGGTTTTACTTCCTCCGGTCTCCACGTTCCCCCGAGTCGGCTTGGGTTTGCCCTACCTCGGTCCCGGCTGCAGGGAGGCTGCTGGGTCCTTCCAGATCCTGACTCCAGGCCTATCACTGCTCCAGCCACAAATCCATCTCACTCTATGGGTGCAGCCTCCACCCCGGAGCATGCTCAGTACGGGCTGATCTCCAGCCATTTCAGAGCTTTAATGAAATGTAAGCAGAAGGAAGTGTCATTAGCAAGAAGCAAAAAAAAAAAAAAAAAAAGAAAAAAAAAATAGAAAGGTGCAGGATTCATCCCGATCCGGCCAACCTTCCCATTCCCATCCTGGCAAGGAGGTGAAGCTCTTGCTGCAGGGATCGCAGGCATTTTTAGGCAGCGAGCATCTCGGGTTAGAACAATAGCCAGGAAAAGCCTGTCTCAGGCAAGCCTTGTGCAAAGAGAAGGGAGCATTTCCAGTGCCACTCAGAGCAGCACATTTGTCACTCTGGGCCTTCCACACATTACGGTATTTTCATGAAATGCCATTAATATTATTTCCTCTCCCCCCACAATGGGCTTCAACCGAGCCTTTCAGCTCACAATGCAAATAGTGCTCCCATCCATCTTAAAGCTAAACCTCCCCTACTCTACCCTCCATCACCTTGAAGGTTATTTTAACTCCACCTGCAAGTTAAAAAGCAGGATCAAAGAAAGGAAAAGAAACTCAAGAACAACACGCTTCATGCCTTGTTTTCCTAAGGAGCTGAATTGTAAGGGAGGTTTTTCACTACTCCATCACTACTCATCTCCTCAGTGCAGTAAGACTGTTTCAAAGAGGAATTAATAGAGGATTTTTATCCTTTCCAGTTTCCCAAACGACAACAATGCTGATGTCCACCGGGCTTTCTCACTGTGAGCGATGTGCACACGGAATGTTACCCTTCCTTAAAACCCTGTATTTCCCTATATCTCCTTTGTACAACCCCAGCACATCCCTACCAGCTCTCAGAACTACTGCAGAAAGCAAAGATAGAAGTAAATGTAGAAGTAAAGCTTTGCAGAATAGGGCAAATATTGGTTGTTTAATCCCAAGGAAGGTTTAATGCATACCCTATCCTTCATGTTAGGCCCAGGCCAGAAAAACCTCTGCATGTTCAAATCCATTACTTGTGGATGCTCATTTCCCATGCACACATGGATAATACATGGGTGGACGGTGTCTGCTTCAATGCTCACATTTGATTTCTTCAAAGGAAGATGAAGAAATGAACTGAATGAAGTGACTTTATCAACACAGCAGTTATGAACACATCAGGGTGACGGATGAATGCCGAATCCCAGCTCTTTCCCTGCACCAAGCTTCCAAGGTAATCACAGAAAACGCCAGGAGACTTTCTGTGCAGTGCAATAAGCCAAGCGAAAGTCCAGACGCCCATCAGCCCACAGCACATTCATGTCAGATGCACGATGCACACAGCTCAGCCTGTTGTTCTCCCATCTCCTGCCTGATGAATTCAGCCCAGGCCTCAACATCAACCCACGGCTTCTTAGCAATTATTTGGGATACCGATCACATTTAGCTTCCCAACACCCAGCAGCCTTTCCGCATCGGGCACTGGTGAACTGCGTTTTACTAAAGCATTTTTGGAGCACAAAGTGATCCAGGGTAAATGAGAGTCATTTGGCTCAGGGAACACGTGCTCAGCTCCCCTTGGAGCTCTCTGTGTGCTGGAGCATCTCCCCAGGCCCCGCAGCAGGGATGTTGTTTAGGGACCCCATTATCAGCACAGGATGCTCTTCTCCCCACACCACATCAGGCAACTCTGAGATACCACACGGTGCTTTCATCAAGCACAGATTGGCAAACCCTGCTGATAAATTCTGTTCTCATCCTCTCCCTTGCCTTTAAATTGGAGGTGGTTGAAAACACTACTCAGACCATACAATCCTGAGGCATGTCTGCTGGATCTGGAGTGTTTGCATCTAGCACAGCTCAAGCATGTCAAATTTGTTTCCTTGGAAACAAAGACCCATTTGCAAGCATTGCCTTCTTCCTTTTTTTTTTTAATGCAAGGAAGCCATCCATACCTGCAGCTCTTGCTGATACAAAGGAATTAAAGCAGATTCACTTCCCAAGAAGGCGGATAAGAGAATTATTAATGTATTTCACTAAGGAACAATCGGGCTGGCTGCACTAAAGGAAAACAGCACAGTTCACTGTTTAAGAACCCCTTTTTCCCTCAGTAGATACGCACTTGAGGCATTTATAGTGTTTCCTTAGGGACAGGCAGGGAAAAAGCAGCAAAGCAGAGTCATTTGCTTACCCGAGGCTAGGTACACTGGGTCCAGTGGAGGAACAGTCTAAAGGGGAATTCTGTATTGCTCCTACCACATCACTCCAAAAGGTGCACTGGTGCAGTTCAAAACACATCTGCTTCCAACACAGACTGCAGAGGCAACACCAGCTTAATGCAAAAGAAGCAATAACAACCTCTAGATAGGTTCTGCCTGTTGGAATCCCAACTTCTCCCCACCGAGGGCATGCATTAGGGCTTAGTGGGAAGCAGCCTCTCTATGTAGCTGTAACTCTTCTCCCAGGGGCTGCTCACATCACACTGGAAGCAGTAAATCCTATGGTGATGACACACAACCTCTCTGAGAGGGCAAGGAAGAGGAGGGAGGGCAGCAAGTGTCAGAGCTGAGTTATCCATGGCCTCATCTGCAAGGGCAGGCAGTGCCTCCCCACTCCAGAGCCTTCATCAGGGATTACAAGAGCTCAGCACCTTTCAAACTCTGTCAGATATGAATCAAAGAACAGTTTGGGTTGGAAAGGACCTTAAAGCTCCTCCAGTTCCAACCCCTGCCACGGGCAGGGACCCCTTCCACTGGAGCAGCTTTCTCCAGGTTGCTGGGCCTAAATCATGACATCTTCCCACAGCCAACACAGAGTAAAGCCACCACCATGGGGCAGGTCTGGGGGCTCACTGTCCCTCCCGGAACTGAGCTCTCCAGGCACCCATGCTGCCTCTGAACTGCAAACCTCGATGACAACAACTTCAGGTGGTCTCAAAGAGACTCCAAACCATTTTCATCAGCAATAGCAGAGCTATCAACAAGGCAATTATGTCAGACATGCCCAGGTCTACCTTCCTCCTCCAGATGCCCCGTTCAGCACGTGCCACACTCCCAAAAAACAGGAGGTAGGACTCGCCAGCCAAACCTGGGGGCACCTCAGAGCAAAGCATCCCCTCCAGCAGCGGGCAGCATCCCTGTGAAGGGGACACATCGCCTGCTCAGAGCCAAAGCCTGTTCTGTGCGAGGACGAAGCACCCCGCAGACACGCTGTGCCGTGATGGGGCTGCCCCTCCATCATGAGCTGAGCCCAGCAGAGTGCAAAGGAAAATCACCCCCCCGGGTTTGGAAGCTGCTCTCCCATGCCCGGTGCAGGATGGTGCTGCTGCAGCTCACACCAGGCAGCCGCTGCCCCAGCACAGGTCCCTTCACTCTCACCCTGAGCTGGCTGCCTCTCCCGGAGCAGGCGTTGGGATCCCACAGAGGCTGCCAGCTGGCAGCTACTGCGGATGCACCACGCTCGCACAGGGAAAAGCAGGGCAAAAATGATGCAGAGGCTGAGACCGGGGCCTGCAGCAGAGGATCCGGCTGCACAGGGCTCTGCAGCACCAGAGGGAACAGCAGAGGACGTCACTGCCTGAATATAATAAATACTTGAATATAATGAATATAATTAAACACTTCAGTACCAGGACGGGCTCAGGCACTGCTGCAGCACTTCAGGGCTGGTCTCCAGTACAGCCAGCACAGCTATTTACTGTCGCACGACTCCACTCCACAAAGCTCTGGTACTTGTGATCTGCCCATCAAGACTTCTTCCTGGCACACAGCAACGTGTGTGCAGTGTCAAGGTTATCTCAAGATACACTGAGGCTGCCCAGGGAGGGGACTGAGGGTCTCTCTCAGATATAAGAAGATGGAACAGACAAGGACCTCCTGTACGTATTTCAAAAGCATCTAAATAAATTCTGATGACTTCAGGCTGTACCTTCCATAGTCCTTTCATGTCGCGACAGCACCGGTGGAGAAAACAGCCCTGCTCTGTCCCCTCTTGGTTTGCTTCTCCCGCATGCAGGGGGTAGGTGGGTTTTCAGAAATGGGAAGCGCTCTGCTCCGCTCTGGTGGTGCAGGGGATTGACAAACAGCACTGAAAGCTGTGAAACCTCTTTGCCAGAACAATCAGCATCTTCAAACGCATGTTCACCTCACTGGTTGTATAACCAGGGATGAGGCTCCGCAGGCAGCGGTGTGCTAACCAGGGCTGGCGAAAGGCTTGTCAAAAGACTTTGAAGTCTGCTAATGAAAAGCAGAGCTGCACAGGAAGCCTTACATTGCAGGGTGGCATTTTCAGTCATTCAGCCCTGCTATGCAAATACAGCTGTGAAATTCTGCCCCTCAGGAAGTGTGCCTGCAGAGCGCTGTTATCCCTCCACTGGCCCAAGACTAAACACAGCTTTGCTGATGGTACATGACATAAAGTGGAGCTGCCAGCAGAGTTTGTCACAAGTTTAGTCAACAAAGGCATTTATTCCCGGGTGCATTTTCGCTCCTTAAACATTTCAAGGAAGGCTGTAAACAGTGAGGGTTTTCACAAAAGAACACTTAGAGCTCACAGTGTCCGACGCTGTTACCTTGGCTCTGCAGTGACCCATAAAGTCATCACAGTGCAGGTCTAGGGCAGAAAATCACATTATTATTGTGGATGCTGAATGATACCACTCACTCTTGGGCACAAGCATATAACAAGGACAAGGTCATCCTGCAGCTCCCTCTTAGGTGGCCAAAACAAGCTGCAGGATGAGAGCTCTCCTTGTAGGGAGCTTTGGTAACACCGACTGCACCAGCATCCATTTCCAGGGGACGAGCACTGGGGTGATGTGGGTGCTGCTGGGTATGATGAGCTTGCCCTGTCCACCTTGATCACTGCCAGGGATGGGGCAGCCACAGCTTCTCTGGGCACCCTGTGCCAGCGCCTCAGCACCCTCACAGGGAAGAGCTTCCTTGTTCACTGCCTCACAGGCTGCTGCATGTTCCCAGCCCACAGCAGCTCTGCATCTCCACAGCACAGACAAGAGGAAAGCACCATGTAGCACACACAGCCTTGGTTTAAGTAGCCTCTAGTGAATGAACCCAGAGTTTCTGGCCATAGTATAATTTCTCATTGTCAGGAGGGAGTTCTTCCAGCAGCTGGACATGGCAGGCTGCTGGAGGATGGATGCTGCGGGGCCTTGGCTCACTGTTTTCTTTCTGCCCCATTGATCCCCATTAGGAAAGCCCTCCGTGCAGTGCTGCCTGCTGAGGAAAACTCTTCCCAGCACATTAACATAACAGCAAAGCTGGCACACAAATCTCCATCGGGATCCAAGAATTGCGGAGTCAGAGGGAGCTGCTTGAGGGTTCTGCTGTTACTGGCAGGCTTAGAGTCGCAGAGGCCAGGGATGAGGCAGGGGCCAGATCTCTGTGGGCAGAGGATGCTCCATGAACATGCAGGTGGATAATCTGGATAATGTGATGCTGGGATCTGAGTGTCACACACAACTGGCTTTGGAAAGCCTGGAGTCCCAGCTCCACCTGGGCTGTGGCAGGGATGTAGAGCATAGCAAGGTCCCATCCTGCTTATTTCAGATGGCTGTGCACAGGACCAGAGAGGGGGGAGTAGAGCCAGAAACCCCTTGTGTTCTTGCAAAGTGGGATCCCTCCTGTTCCCAGCACTATTCCTCCTCCTGTGACAGTGGTTTGCCAAGGGAAAGCTGCTTTCTGGAAGGAGGCTGGAAGAAAGTCTAGTCGTTGTTTGTACAGCCCCAAACAGGACATTGTCAGAAGACCTATAAACATACACCTCCAAGAGCAAGTCTGGGATTACAGTGCTCCTGCTGTTTAGAGATGTTCTGAATGTGAATTTATTTATTGGGAACATGCAGTAAGGTGAGTTTTTTAAGACTAAATTAAAAGTCAGGACACATTAAGGATGTAGGATTTTAAGAGGCTTTGTTATTAATTACCATTTATATTACAGAAGTACCTAAGGAACCCTAAATGAAATTGAGGTTCCGTTACACCAGGGCTGAACAAACACATTGCGCAGCACAATGAGCACACAAACCAAACCAGCTGGCACAGACACTAACTGTTCATCACAGAATCCCAGCCTGCTTTGTGTTCGAAAGGACCTTAAAGCTCCTCCAGCTCCAACCCCTGCCATGGGCAGGGACCCCTTCCACTGGAGCAGCTTGCTCCAAGCCC